>JAKSXO010000065.1:1672719-1801168 GCA_024509115.1 Crotalus helleri | reverse complement strand
ATTATATTATTAGTTTGATGAAGAGAATGACCGGGGGGGGGGACAACGATAGCAGTCTTCTAGTATTTGAGGGGCTGCCCCAAAGAAGAGGAGGGGGTCACCTATTTTCAAAAGCGCCTGAAGGCAAAGTCAAGAAGCAACAGATGGAAATTCATCAAGGAGAAAAGCAATCCAGAGCTAAGAAGAAATTTCCTCACATTTGGAAAAAATTAACCAGTGGAACTCCTTGCCTCCAGAAGTTGTGGGTGCTCCCAACACTACAGGTTTTTAAAGAAAAGACTGGACAGCATTTCTCTGAAATGACGTAGAGCAGGGCTTTTCAACCCATGGTACAGGTACCACCTGGTGGCCCATTGGCCCTGGCAGGTGGGACGCGACCATCCTAGAAAAGGGGTAGCGGGGGAGGAGAATGGGCTGAACCGGTGGCAGCACCGCACAAGTCTGAGCGAGAGATGGCTGGAGCTGCAGGGCTGTCAGGGCTCAGCGGAAGCGCCAGGATCAGTGCCGCTTTCCAGCTGATCAGCGCTTCTTCGGGACTGTCAGGGCTCAGCGGAAGCGCCAAGGATCAGCGCCAGACTCCAGCTGGAGCTCAGCGTTGATCCTGGTGCTTCTGCTGAGCCCAGAAGAAGCGCCGATCAGCTGGAATGTTGCAGCCTCTCCAGGGTCTTGTGATTTACATTCAGATGCTTGGCTACCGATTCATATTTATGACGGTCACAGTGTCCCAGGGTCATGTGAAGGGACCAAAACCTGCTGCAACCACCCAGCAGACGGGGGGGGGGGGAATAAAAACCAACAGTCCCCCACCCCACCCCCACTGCCAATCCTCAACAGAAATGCTCACAACAATGAAAAACCTCGGACAGGAGGAAGAGCAACGGCTGGGCAGGCAGGCAGGCGTCTTGCTCGGCTGTGGCTTGGGGGCACTTTTTTCAGTGACATTGTAACTTCGAACAGTCACTAAGCAAACTGTTGTAAGTCGAGGACTACCTGTACTTTATCACTTTTTTCCTTTTTTTGGGTCATCAAGTTTTGACCCTTGCTAGGCGCCTGGTGGTCCTCGGATGTTGCCGTATCCTAAAAGTGGTACCATGGGTGAAAAGGTGAAAAGCCCTGGCCTAGGGTTTCCTGCCTGAGCAGGGGGTTGGACTAGATGACCTCCGAGGTCCCTTCCCACTCTGCGGTTCTCGTCTAACTCATTTTGGAGTCTTGCTTCTCAAGAAAAGTTAGGGCGTGCGTCACCCCAAAAGTCACGACGCGTCGGCTCGGACCAGCGTGACCCAGGCTGGCCGTCCCTGGTTTTCAATCAGCGTGGATGTGTGTATGTTGTTCGTTGTTGACGTCAGGTTGGGCCGCAACCCACAAAAGCTGGCAGCTTTTTGGGGGGGGGGGGGGGGGGGAGAATTGGCAAAGGAGCATCCAGGACTGGGAAATGTTGGCTCCCCCACAGCCGTGCACCACAACTGAGGATGCCCGTTGTGGTGGGGGCCTTCCCTCCCCCCAGCTCAGAAAGGCAGTCCTTGGGGGAGGGGCTGCTGGCTGAGAGGGCCCAGCCCCTTTTCGCCCCCCCCATCTCCCTTCGTTCCCCATTTGCACACTCGGCCCCCAGAAAGGGCCCGGCACCCCCCCCGTGCTCCAAATTCCTTCATTCTCCCACTGGGGGGGGCTGCTCCCCCTGCCCCCTTTCCCATCAGCAGACTTGCCGTCCAGGGAGGGCCAGGAACCCCCTGTGCCTCTCCCCCCCCAGGAGGAGCCCTGCTATGGCTGCCCCCCTGGTCCTCCCAGGCCACCTCCCCCTCCTCTTCCTCCTCCTCCCCCCCATTCCCCATCTGCACCCTTGTCCCCCCCCCCCCCGGAAGGCCCTGCTCCCCCAAACCTCTGAGGCCCCCTTCTTCTCCCCTCTTTTTCCCCTTTCCCCCTCTGGACCCTTGCGCCCCCCCCCCAGGGTTCCCCTATGCCACAAATTCCCTCCTCCTCCCCCAACAATGGCCCCGGCCATCCTCCCACCCCCTCCGCACCCTACTTCTACTAGTACTACTACTACTACCCCTTCTCCGCCCTTGCTCCCACCAGGAACAGCCCCCCCTTTTCCCCCCCCGCCTCTGTAGCCCTCCCTCCTCCCTCCTTCTTGCACCGTTCTTGCCCCCCCAACAGTCCTGTCGCTCTGTTGTCCTTGCTCCCCCCCCCAGGAACAGCCCAGCCCCACCCGGTGCCCTTCTCTTCCTCCTCCTGCAATGTTGTGGCCCCCCAGGAACAGCCCAGCCCCCCCACACCCTTCATCCTCCTCCTCCTCCTCCCCATCCTGCAACCTTGTGGCCCCCCCAGGAACAGCCCAGGCCCCCCCACCCCTTCTCCCTCCTCCTCCTTCTGCACCCTTGCTCCCCCCCCCAGGAACAGCCCAGCCCCCCCACCCCCTCCTCCTGCAATGTTGTGCCCCCCCAGGAACAGCCAAGCCCCCCCCTTCCTCCTCCTCCTCCTCCCCCTCCTGCAACGTTGCCTCCCCAGGAACAGCCTAGCCACCCCCACCCCCTCCTCCTGCAATGTTGTGGCCCGAGGAACAGCCCAGCCCCCCCCACCTCCTGCTCCTCCTTCTGCACCCTTGCTCCCCCCCCAGGAACAGCCCAGCCCCAGCCCTGTGCCCTTCCTCCTCCCCCCCTCCTGCAACCTTGTTGCCCCCCCCCAGGAACAGCCCAGCCCCCCTTCCTCCGCCTTTCTTCCCCCCCCAACAGTCCTGCCACCCCTGTTCCCCTTCTCCCCCCCCCCTGCACCCTTATTCCCACCTAGGAACAGCGCAGCCCCCCTTCCTCCTCCTCCCGCAACTTTGCCCCCCCCAGGAACAGCCCAGCCCCCCCACCCCTTCCTCCTCTCCCCCTCCTGCAACCTTGTTGCCCCCCCCAGGAACAGCCCAGCCCCCCCCCGTGCCCCTTCCTCCTCCTCCTCCTGCACCCTTCCTCTCCCCTCCCAGAAACAGCCCCAGCACCCCCCCCCCGCCCCTCCCTCCTCCTCCTTCTCCTCCTGCGCCTTTCTTCTCCCCCCCAACAGTCCTGCCACCCGTTCCCCTTCCTCCCCCCCCTCCTGCACCCTTATTCCCACCCAGGAACAGCGCAGCCCCCCCTTCCTCCTCCTCCTCCCCCTCTGCAACTTTGCCCCCCCCCAGGAACAGCCCAGCCCCCCCCACCCCTTCCTCCTCCTCTCCCCCTCCTGCAACCTTGTTGCCCCCCCAGAACAGCCCAGCCCCCCCCCCGCCCTTCCTCCTCCTCCTCCTTTCTCCCCCCCCGGAACAGTCTTGCCACCCCTGTTCCCCTTCCTCCCCCCCTCACCCCCCTTGCTCCCACCTAGGAACAGCGCAGCCCCCCCCCCGTGCCTTTCCCTCCCCCTCCCCCTCCCCCCCCCCTCCGCTCGCCCTGCAGTAACCGCGGCCGCCTCTGCGCGGCTCCTTTCCCGGCCGGCTCTTTTTCATTCCGCCGCTCGGACGGCGATGCCCGGCTTTGGCCCGGCCTCTCCTCCTCCTCCTCCTCCCTCCCTCCCGCCGGCCCTGGAGCCAGAGGGCCGGCCCAGCCGGGGCAGGGCTCTGCGGAGCCTCCCCCGCCGCCTTGAAAGAGCCGGAGCCCGGAGCCTGGCGGGCCTCCTGCTTGGCCGGCCCGCCCCGCCCGCCCGCTGCGCCGCCGCCTCCTCCTCTTCCTCCTCCTGGCCGTAGAGCGGGGTCGAGATGGGCAAACCAGCCGGCCAGACCCGAGGATCCCGAGCCAGGTGGGCGAGGGGCTGGGCTGGGCGGGGGGGGAAGGGGGGGGAGAGGCGACCCTCTGCCGGGCTCTGCCCAGCCTTTGCCCGGCCGTCCAGGGGTGGGTCGGCCAGCCCCACCTCCGGGGCTCCGGAGGGGCTGGGGGTGGGGGCGAGGGAGGGGGGAGGAGGGTTGGAGGGAGGGGGGAGGAGGGTTGGGGTCCTCCAGTTCTCCCCCTCCCCGGCCCCGCTTCTTCGGGGAGGGGTCTTCCTTCTCTGGAACCCCCCCTCCTCGGAGTCTGCCCTGGAAGGACCCCAGAGCAAACTTGCAGACAATGGGACGGTGTCTGGGTGTGGGGGGGGGGCTGTCTGCTTCTGGAGGGCATTGGGGAGGGGTCTTTGTGGGCCAGCCCTGGGTCTGGGAGGGGGCGTGCATGGGAAAGGTGCCCGTGCCTGCGTTCCTGCCCTTTGGCAGTGCCCACCTCGGGGTCTGAAATAGTCCGTAGCTTCCTGGGGTGTTGGGGACCCTGAAAGAGCCCACCCCGAGTGAAGATGGGCGGCGGGGGGGGGGAGTCTGGTCTGGCAAGACATGCCAAGGCCGAGCAGGGTCAGCCCAGATGACTGGCGGGCACAAGGGCTGGCCATTTGCAGAGCAGAGGTGCCTCAGTTTCCCTTGTGACGGAACGTGCAGCTCAGGGTCAGCAACGGCCGTTTAAGGGGGTGGGGGCGGGTTGCCATCAATGCCTTAGTAGGGCAACTCTGGATTTTGGTGTGCAAGATGGTTATCTTCCCTTGGGGAAACCGGCCTGGGTGTTCTGCTTTTTGAGGGGGGGGGTCCCTTGCATCCCCCTCCAAGCATTAGCAGGCCTCAGGAACCGGTCCCTTCTTTTGTCAGGACTTTCCCCCTTCCCACCTCCGGGTTTTCCCACCGCTGTATTGTCTTCCTGGAAGTGCATCAGCATGCTGAGCAGCTTCAGGGAAGTGGAGATGGAGAGAAAGAAAGAAAGAAAGAAAGAAAGAAAGAAAGAAAGAAAGAAAGAAAGAAAAGCAAAGAAGGAAGGAAGGAAAGAAAGAGGAAAGAAAGAGAAAAAGAAAGAAAGGAAGGAAGGAAAGTAAAAAAGAGCAAGGAAGGAAGGAAGGAAAGAAAGAAAAAAGCAAGGGAAGGTGGGAAGGAGGGAGTGAAGTAGGCAAGGAAGAAGAAAGGAAAGAAGGAAAGGTGAGAGTGGGAAAGAAAAAACAAGAAAGAAGAGAAAGAAAGAAAAATGAATGAATAAAAGAAAAAGGGAGAAAGAGGAAAGGTGGGAGAGAAAAGAGAAAGAAGGAATGAAAAAAGATGAGAGAGGGAAAAAGATGAGAAAGATGGAAGGAAAGAGGGATTGGGGAAAACAGAAAAGGAAGGAAGGAAAGAAAAAGAAAAGAAAAAGAAAGAAAGAAAGATGGGAACCAAGGGAAGGAGAGAAGGAAAGAAATAGGGAAGGAAAGAAGGGGAAAAAAGGCAAAAAGATGGGAAGAAAAGAAAGAAGGAAAGGTGGGAGGGAGGGAGGGGAAAAGAAAGAACGAGAAAGAAAGAAAGAAAGAAAAGAAAGGGAGAAAGAGAAAGAAAAATAAGGAGGAATAGGGGAAGAAACAAAGGAAGGAAAAAAAGTCCACTTTGCTTTGGGGTTCCAGTCCCCAGACCCCCCCCCAACTAAACCCTCCCTGGAGACCAGCCAATTCTCCTGTATCCCCTTATTCTGGGAGGCGGGACCCCCTTTGGTGGATTGGGCCCCCTTTCCTGAGAATCCAGGCCAGGCTTTTGTGGAAGGGGAAAGTAAGCGATTTCTCCGCAGCAAACCAGACGTCAACCTTGAACAAGAACCCACCCCCTGGGGGGGGGCTCATGAATTTTAATGCCCCCCCTCATTAGCATCTCCTTTGAAAGCTCTCCCTGCCCCTCCCCCCCTCTTTTATTCGGAAAGAATCAGGGGGCCTGGAAGCGGGAATAAAAACCCCTTCCCCTCTCCCCCCCCTCTTCTTTTAAATCAGTTTAAATCCCCCCCCCCATATTTGGCCAGTTTAAGATGGGAGGACTTCAACTCCCAGCTGGCTGGGGAATTCTGGGAGTTGTAGTCCTCCCATCTTAAACTGACCAAGTTTGGAAAAAAAAACTGATTTAACATCCTAGAAAGGCTTTTTTGAGCCCCAAAAAAGTTTTTAATGTTCTTTCTGAAGGATCTGCCAGCATCCTCGGACAAATATCCTCATTTTTTGGGGGGGGGAACCTCTGTGAAATATTTGCATCCCTCTTCGCCCCGCAGGGCCAAACCGTGTTTGCGCTAAGACTTTCTAGCCGTGTTCCTCTGAATCGGTGGGGCCCACCTCCTTCGCTCTTTCCTGTCCCGGTTGCATTATTTTGAAGTACTTTGTGTTTTTTTCTTTCCCCCCCCCCCCGTGCCAATTCTTAGTGCCTAAAAACGCCGTCCCGCTCTACAAGGTTGTTGTTGACCCGCTTGTTAGGGGAAGCCTGCAGGAATGAAAGGCGTGTGATTGACAGCGTGGTCCTTCTCTGCGAGAGAATGGGCCAGAGAGGTTTGGGAGGTGATTGAGGAAACATTGACAGACATTGACATTGTCTGAAATGGTCTAGGGTTTCCTGCCTGAGCAGGGGGTCGGACTAGATGACCTCCAAGGTCCCTTCTGACTTTATTATTATTATTAACAACCTGCCTCCAGAAGCGGTGAATGCTCCAACACTGGAAGTTTTTAAGAAGAGACTGAAAAGCCTTTTTTCTGAAATAGTACAGGGTCTCCTGCCTAATCGGGGTTGGACTAGATGACCTCCAAGGTCCCTTCTGACTTTATTATTATTATTATTATTATTAACAACCTGCCTCCAGAAGCGGTGGATGCTCCAATACTGGAAGTTTTTGAGAAGAGACTGGACAGCCATTTCTCTGAAATGGTACAGAGTCTCCTGCCTGAGCAGGGGGTTGGACTAGGTGATCTCCAAGGTCCCTTCTGACTTTATTATTATTATTAGGTATGATGGTTGGGGGGAGGGAGGGAGCAATAACAGGAAAGAGGAACTGAAGTTCAGAATACAGGTAGTCCTCAACTTAACGACAATTCGCTTAGTGACCGTTCAGAGTTACCAGGGCACGAGAAAAAAGTGACTTAGGACCTGTTTTCCACACTTATGACCGCTGCAGCATCGCTCTGGTCACGTGATCAAAATTTAGACGCTCGGCAACTGACTCCTATTTATGACGGTCACAGCATCCCGAGGGGTGTGTGTCACGTGATCCCCTTTTGTGATCTTCTGACAAGCAAAGTTCAAGGGGGAAGCCGGATTTGCTTAACGACCGTGTTACTCACTTAACAGCTGCAGTGATTCACTTAGCAACTGGGGCAAGGAAGATCGTAGAAGGGCAAAATTCACTTAAGAAACGTCTCGCTTAGTAAGAGGACTTTTGAGTACAATTGAGGTCGTAAGTCGAGGACTCCCTGTGTGTTTGGAAGAAAATTAGAGAAAGACAAAAGGATACAGAGAAAGAGAGAGAGAGAGAAATGATGGAAAATGGATATATTTTATACACACACACACACACACACACACACACACACATACACACACATATACATATAAATATAAATAATAACAAAGTTGGAAGGGACCTTGGAGGCCATCTAATCCCACCCCCTGCTCAGGCAAGAAACATATACATACATACAGAAAGAGAGAGAGAGATAATAATAATAATAATAATAAGAAGAAGAAGTTGGAAGGGACCTTGGAGGTCATCTAGTCCAACCCCCTGCTCAGTATACATATACACATACACACACACACACACCACACACACACACACACAAACATAAACATACATACACACATCAAGAAAGTGAGAGGTGTCTCCTGCTTGAGCAAGGGGCTGGACTAGAAGACCTCCGAGGTCCCTCCCACCTCTATTCTGATTGAAAGATAGAGAGATCGCTAAAGGATAGGGAGGGAGGGAAGGAGATGGAAGAGCGATAGAGATGATAAAGAGAGACGGACAAAGGATGACAGATATTTGGAACCATGCTTTCACGCATCTGGTTCTATAGCAGAGAAATCTCTCTTCGTGCGCACACAAAGTGGGCAAATTGTGGGTTCGGTGTTCGAAGGCATTTGTGCGCTTACATGCCGTCGTTGGTCAGGAGCCAAATCAATAAAACCGGCAGCCTCCAGAGGCAGCTGAGCTTCCTAACCTGACGGGAAGAGAGAGGAGGGCGAGACAGCTGAGGCCTCCGGCAGATTCCGAAGAGCTGAGCCGAGATCTTCAATCAGATCATCCCGGCTGCATTGCTTCCCTTTGCATAACTCCCGTCTCCTTTTCTTCCCTTTGCATAACTCCCGCCATCTCCTTTTCTTCCCTTTGCATAACTCCCGCCGTCTCCTTTTCTTCCTGCCTTCCTTTCGGGACGTCTACAAAAACCACCCCGTTTAACTTGACCCCGTAAGTATGGGTCAAAGACCCCCTCTTTTTCCAAGCCCAGGGCATTCTGCGTCTTGCTTCCAGGTGGACCAGTTCCGAGTTCTAATTTGGCACCTCTGGTTCTTTGCTACGGTCGATGGCAAATTGGGGAGGAACAGTGAGGTGTAACAAGTGTACGGGTAGTCGATCAATCAGAATGGAGCTGGAAGGGACCTCAGAGGTCTTCTAGTCCAGCCCCCTGCTCAAGCAGGAGACCCTAGACCATTTCAATCAATCAATCAATCAATCAGAATAGAGCTGGAAGGGACCTTGGAGGTCTTCTAGTCCAGCCCCCTGCTCAAGCAGGAGGACCATTTCAATCAATCAATCAATCATAATAGAGCTGAAAGGGACCTCAGAGGTCTTCTAGTCCACCCCCCTGCTCGAGCAGGAGAATCTATTCCATTCCTCGACTTACCCACCCCAGTTAAGCCCGAAATTTCCGTCGCTAAGCGAGACATTCGTTCAAGTGAGGTTTGCCCCATTTTGCCACCTTGCTTGGTGCGGTTGTTAAGTGAATCGCTGCAGTTGAGTTAGTCGCACGGTCGTTAAGCGAATCCGGCTTCCCCCGTTGACTTTGCTTGTCAGGAGGTCGCAAAAGGGGATCACGTGACACCCTCGGGACCGTCATAAATATGAACCAATTGCCGAGCGTCCGGATTTTAATCGCCTGACTGCGGGTATTTTGCGATAGTTGTGTGAAAAGCCGACATAAGTCACTTTTTCAGTGCTGTTGTAAGTTTGGATGGTCACTAAATGAACGGTTGTAAATCGAGGGCTATTTTGTATACTGTAAGCCAGTGATGGCGAACCTTTTAGAGACCGAGTGCCCAAACTGCAACCCAAAACCCACTTATGCATTGTCAGGTGCCGGGTGGGTGTGGCCCATTGGGTGGGTGTGGCCCATTGGGTGGGCGTGGCTGCGGTGGTAACAGCAGACTGGGTGGGACTAAAAAGTTCAATCAATCAATTCCAACTTTGCAAGATAGTTTTTTTTTCCCGCGAGAAGTTGAAATGGACTGATTGATTGAACCTTTTTTTTTTTGTACATGGCGACGGAGGCCTAAAGCGAAAAGGTTTTATAAAACCCAGCTGAAGGCCTAGGACTGGGGCGAGGGCGCACGTGCCCACAGAGAGGGCTCTGAGTGCCGCCTCTGGCACCCGTGCCATGGGTTTGCCACCACTGCTGTAATCAATAGTTGACTGGATTCCGTTATTCCTTGAAAAATGTCTCAGGGCCTCGATCCACTTGAAATTGAGGTAAGTCAGTGGTTACGCAAATTGTTTGACAGAACAGGCTTTGCCCCAGTTGAGGCAGCACTTCCTAATGGGCAGATCTGCCATCCTGGAAAAAGCAATACAGGTAGTACTGCTCAGTTTACGACCATAAATAATAGGAATAAAGAATAGAATGGAAAATAGAAGGAATGGAATGAAATATGGAATATGGAATGAAAATTAGAATAGAATATAGAATGGAAAATTAGAATAGAGTAGAATAGAATATAGAATATAGAATAGAATAGAATGGAATAGAATATAGAATAAAGAATATAGAATAAAATAGAATGGAATAGAATAAAGAATATAGAATAGAATAGATAAGAATAAAATAGAGTAGAATATAGAATAAATAATAGAATAGAATGAAATAATAGAATAGAATAGAATAGAATTTGGAGTAGGATAGAATTTGGAATAGAGTAGAATAGAATAGAATAGAATAGAATAGAATAGAATAGAATAGAATAGAATGATGGGATAGGATAGGATAGGATAGGATAGGATAGGATAGAATAAGGAATGGAATAGAACAGAATAGAATTTGGAGTAGAATAGAATAGAAAATATGGAATGGAATAGAATGGAATGGAATAGAATAGAATAGAATAGAATCTTTATTGAGAATAGAATAGAATAGAATATTAAGAATAGAATAGAATAGAATCTTTAAGAGAATAGAATAGAATAGAATCTTTATTGAGAATAGAATAGAATAGAATAGAATAGAATAGAATAGAATACCAGAGTTGGAAGGGACCCTGGAGGTCATCTAGTCCAACCCCCTGCTCAGGCAGGAGACCTTATACCATTTTAGACAAATAGTTGTCCAGTCTCCTCTTAAAAAACCTCCAGTGATGGAGCACCCACAACTTCTGGTGGCAAGCTGTTCCACTGGTTAATTGTCCCCACTGTCAGGAAATTCCTCCTTACTTCCAGCTAGCTCCTCTCTCTGATTCGTCTCCATCCGTTGCTTCTTGTCCTGCCTTAGAGAATAAGTTGGCCCTCCTGTTCTTTGTGGCAACCCCTGAGATATTGGAACACTGCTATCGGAAGCTGGCTTGTTGGAAGCCAGCTTACAAATGGCGATCACGTGACCCCCAGAAACACAGCAACCATCCTAAATACATGCCGGTTGAAATTTTGATTCCCCCGACCCTGGGGATGCTGGGACTGTAAGGACTGCTGCTAAGCCAGCTTTTTAAGCGTCATCGTAACTTTGAGCAGTCACAAAGCGAGTTGTTGTAAGTCGCGGACTACCTGCAGATTTTCTTCTGCAGTGGCCCTGGGCTTCATCGATGTTCTGAAATGATGAATTACGATCGTTCCTGTTGTGAGGTTCGCCAAGTTTGGGACTTGTGCTGAATTATTTATTCATACAGAAATAGGATTGGAAACAATCCAAGTTTGGTTTTCTTCCCAACTGACAAATGCACGTCGCGCAAACGTTCATTTGTTTGGGTTTAATAACAACATTTAAAAAAAAAATTAGGTAGTCCTTGACTTATAAGCACATTGGGGCCCAAAATGTATGTTGCTAATGTTTGCTAAGTAATAATAGTAATAGTAATAGTAATAGTAATAATAATAATGTTGGAAGGGACCTTGGAGGTCATCTAGTCCAACCCCCTGCTCAGGCATGAAACGCTACCATTTCAGACAAATGGCTGTCTTCTTTAAAACTTCCAGTGTTGAAGAAGGAAGGAAGGAAGGGAGGGAGGGAAGGAGGGAGGGAGGGAGGGAGGGAGGAAGGAAGGAAGGAAGGAAGGAAGGAAGGAAGGAAGGAAGGAAGGAAGGAAGGAAGGAAGGAAGGAAGGAAAAAAGAATAACAGAATAACAGACTCGGAAGGAACCTTGGAGGTCATCTAGTCCAACCCCCTGCTCAGGCAGGAAACCCTATACCAATTCAGACAAATGGCTGTCTAGTGTCTTCTTAAAAACTTCCAGTGTTGGAGCATTTACTGCTTCTGGAGGCAGGTTGTTTCACTGGTTAATTGTTCTTACTGTCAGGAAGTTTCTCCTTAGTTCTAGGTTGCTTCTCTCCTTGATTAGTTTCCATCCGTTGCTTCTTGTCCTGCTTTCAGGCGCTTTGGATAACAGCTTGACTCCCTCTTCTTTGGGGCAGCCCCTGAGATACTGGAAGACTGCTATCGTGTCCCCCCTCGTCCTTCTCTTCATTAAACTAGACATCCCCAGTTCCAATCAATCAGAATAGAGCAGGAAAGGACTTTGGAGGTCATCTAGTCCAATCCCCTGCTCAGGCAGGAAACCCTATATACCATTTCAGACAAATGGCTGTCCAGTCTCTTCTTAAAAACTTCCAGTGTTGGAGCATTCACTGCTTCTGGAGGCAAGGAGTTCCACTGGTTAATTGTTCTCACTGTCAGGAAGTTTCTCCTTAGTTCTAGGTTGCTTCTCTTCTTGATTAGTTTCCACCCGTTGCTTCTTGTCCTGCCTTCAGGCGCTTTGGAGAAGAATTTGACTCTCTCTTTTTTGCCCCATTTTGCGGCTTTTCTTGCCACTGTCGTTAAGCGAATCACTGCAGTTCATAAGCCAGCCGCGCGGCTGTTTAAGTGAATCCAGCTTCATTCCCACGGACTTTTGCTTGTCCAAAGGTCGCAAAAGGAGATCACGTGACCTTGGAGATACTGGAACCGTCGTAAATACGAACCGGTTGCCAAGCGTTTGAATTGTGATCCCCGCGATCGTGGGGACGCTGCAAAGGTCGTAACTGTGACAAATGGTCACAAGTCACCTTTTAAAGTGCCGTTGTAACTGTGAACGGTCACTAAATGAATTGTCGTAAGTTGAGGACTGCCTGTATTAAAAAGCAGAAGTTTTTAATCAAGACTGCTACCGGCATCTTTTGATTTTTGAATCCTGGGGAGTAACATAATCCTCCTCCTATAAATACAATCGTCCTCAACTTATGATGGTTTGATTAGTGACCGTTCAGAGTTACAACAGCACTTATGACTGCTTTTCACACTTACGACCGTTGCTGCATTCCCAAGGTCACGTGATGCAAATTGGGACACTTGGCAACTGGTTCGTATTTACGACAGTCTCAGTGTCCCGGGGTCACGTGATCCCCTTTTGCGAACTTCGGCCAAGGAAAGTCAACAGGGCAAAGCCGGATCCGCTTAACAACCGTGTCACTCATTTAACGACTGCAGCGATTCACTTAACAACGGTGGCTAGAAAGATCGCAAAACGGGGCAAACGTAGCTTCAGTGTCTTGCTTAGCAACGGAATCCTTGGGCTCCATTAGCCTCGTCCTTTGAGGACTATCTGTAGTCGTTCCTGCGTATGTTAACGCTTGGATAGGAGATCACCAAGAGATCCCAGGGTCGCACGCCAGATTGGGAAGAACGGAAAAGTAGATTTCTTCTACTTTCTGACTTAGGAACCGTGTGTGGGCCTGTCCCAGAGAAATGATCTCAACTTGATTTAACCTCTCAAATATTCAAACGCTTTCCAGATTTCCGAGCGGGTGGAATTAAAATGAGATTTAACGTCCCAGTGAGGGAAGGCAAGTCTGATTGTGCCCACGCCGAGAAGGAAAGGGCCAAGTCAGACCACCCAAAAAGTCTGGGGCAGAATCACGATTCTTCCCTCTCCCGGCATGCCGAGATTCCTTGCTCAGCCTTGCGAGAGAGAGTCATAGCTGCACCAGCAAGCAAGCCAAGCTGCGTGCAAAGAGAAAAAAAGGCTCTATCTCTGACCTCTCCCCCCCACAATTGACTAGAATTGGGTATGTCTAGTTTAAAGAAGAGAAGGACGAGGGGGGACATGATAGCAGTCTTCTAGTATCTCAGGGGCTGCCCCAAAGAAGAGGGAGTCAAGCTGTTCTCCAAAGCATCTGAAGGCAGGACAAGAAGCAATGGATGGAAACTAACCAAGGAGAGAAGCAACCTAGAACTAAGGAGAAACTTCCTGACAGTGAGAACAATTAACCAGTGGAACAACCTGCCTCCAGAAGCGGTGAATGCTCCAACACTGGAAGTTTTTATTATTATTATTATTAAGAACCTTCAGATTATTTATTATTATTATTATTATCGATCATCGCACAGTCAGCCAGAGGTTCAGACTGGATTTGGCATTTGGTCTACCTATCGAGTCCTTACCCAGGACCTGGGATAGGCAGATGTGGATGTTTGATGGTATTACAGGTATCGTCGCAGGATGGAAGCAGTTCCTAATAAGGCCGCCTTTTGCAATTGACTAATAGCGAATTTGTCAATGCCAATGGTGTTCAAGTGGTGCTCCAGTTGTTTTGGGATTGCACCCAAGGCGCCTATGACTATTGGTACTACCCTTGCTTGCTTTTGCCACAGTCTTTCTATTTCTATTTGTAGGTCTTTGTATTTTGTTATTAACCACTTGTCTCCAGAAGCGGTGAATGCTCCAACCCTGGAGGTTTTTAAGAAAAGACTGGACAGGCACTAGTCTGGAATGATCTAGGGCAGAGGTAGGCAACCTTGGCTCTTTTATGACTCGTGGACTTCAACTCCCAGAATTCCTGAGCCAACATGGCTGGCTCAGGAACTCTGGGAGTTGAAGTCCACGAGTCATAAAAGAGCCAAGATTGCCTACCCCTGGTATAGGGTCTCCTGCTTGAGCAGGGGGTTGCAGTAGATGACCTCCAAAGGTCCCTTCCAACCCTGGTCGTCTGTATTCTGTAGCCAGACGGGGTGAGGTTGCCTGTGTGTCCCAACCCCACGTAAAGTTGGCAGATCAGTGGGAATTAACAGACATTCTATCCCCTAAGATTGTCTGCTACACAAGCCTGGTTCACAAGTCCTGGCCAAGTTCCAGTGGGAAGCCCCAGAGCAGTGGATGGTGCACCTTTTAGAGACCGAGTGCCCCAAAACCGCCCCGCCCCCAAGGCCCACCCCCTTGTTCCGCCCCCTGGTCCTGCTCCGCCCCCGCCCACTCGCAGGGCCACCCACCGCCTCCACGGCCCACCACGGATCACCCAGATGGCCCTGTAGCGCCATGGCAGCCACATCCTCCACCCGCACCCAAAAGCATCATCTGCATGCATCAGGGCGCGAAGGCGCCGTCTTGTCCTTGCTGCCTGGCTGCCATGTTCCTGGCTGTGCTGCCCCGTGCGGGCCGTGCCCGGGGGCGACTCACTGGGGGGGGCTGCTGTGAGGAGGGGGCTGTGGAGGGAGGCGGGGCTGGGACGACGGCGCGTGTGCCCACAGAGAGGACTCTGAGTGCCGCCTCTGGCACGCGTGCCGTAGGTTCGCCACCGCTGCCCCAGAGGGACCCAGGGATCTGGTTGTTATTTATTGACTTATTAAATTTATATGGAGCTGGAGGGGTTATGAAGGTAGGAGCCCGTTTAGACCCAACTTCACCTAAAATGAACTTGGACGTGCGTCCTGGGGGCTGTCTGAGCTTGCTGGTTTCCTTGCAGACGTTTCGTAACCTGACTAGGCAACATCAGTGTTAGAAGGATTGCAAAGTGGGGAGGAGGAGGAGGAGGAGGAGGAGGAGGAGGAGGAGGAGGAGGAGGAGGAGGAGGAGGAAATGGACTGTGGGGTCCTTGGTGCTCTCTGAGCTTGCTTGTTTTCTTGCAGACATTTCATGACCCAACTAGGGTACATCATCAGTACTAGGGGGGTTTGTGGGGAGGAGGAGGGGGAGGAGGAGGAGGAGGAAGAGGAGGAGGAGATGGACTATGGGGTCCTTGGTGCTCTCTGAGCTTGCTTGTTTTCTTGCAGACATTTCATGACCCAACTAGGGTACATCATCAGTACTAGGGGGGTTTGTGGGGAGGAGGAGGGGGAGGAGGAGGAGGAGGAGGAGGAGGAGGAAGAGGAGGAGGAGATGGACTATGGGGTCCTTGGTGCTCTCTGAGCTTGCTTGTTTTCTTGCAGACATTTCATGACCCAACTAGGGTACATCATCAGTACTAGGGGGGTTTGTGGGGAGGAGGAGGGGGAGGAGGAGGAGGAGGAGGAGGAGGAGGAAGAGGAGGAGGAGATGGACTATGGGGTCCTTGGTGCTCTCTGAGCTTGCTTGTTTTCTTGCAGACATTTCATGACCCAACTAGGGTACATCATCAGTACTAGGGGGGTTTGTGGAGAGGAGGAGGGGGAGGAGGAGGAAGAGGAGGAGGAGGAAGAGGAGGAGGAGATGGACTATGGGGTCCTTGGTGCTCTCTGAGCTTGCTTGTTTTCTTGCAGACATTTCATGACCCAACTAGGGTACATCATCAGTACTAGGGGGGGTTTGTGGAGAGGAGGAGGAGGAGGAAGCAGAAGCATCCTTGGTGATCACTGAGCTGGGAGGTTTTCTTGCAGACATTTCATGACCCAGTGCTGAAAGGGAGGGGGGGGGGAATTCCTCAAACGACGGGCAGAAGAGGTCAAACAAAACAGGACAGGTGCTGGAGGAGCCCCCGAGGGACCCGGGTTCAAATCTACTCTCAGCCCGCCCGGAGCTGCCCATCATTGCGGAAAAGGAAGCCGAAGCGGTGGGTGCCCCATTGCTGGAGGTTTCCCAGAAGAGACTGGACCAAACCATTGTCTGGATCTCCTGCCCCGAGCAGGGGGGGTCAGACTAGATGACCTCCAAGGTCCCTTCCAGCTCTGTTCTTCTGAGCGAGGGAAGGGCCGAGTGGCAAAGGGCAAGGTCGAGATCTGACATAGCTGAGGGGAGAAATTCAAGGCAAGGCAGCTGGTTGGATTCCTAAGGCCTGTTTTTGTGTGCGGCAACATCTTGTCCATCTTCAGATCCGATCCTGGGAAATGTGGGAATTGGTCCTTGGGTCTGCCAGGGAGTAGAGGAGCTGGAGAGAAAGTAAGGCACAAAGTGGACCCGCTTTGTTTTTCTTTGCCAGCCTTTTGCTCTTTTCCTCCTAATCTCGGAGATAACGAAGAAGGCCTGGGAACCACATATCCAAGGCTGCCAGTTGCACAATCAGCAATTTGTGGAAATATCTGCAATTTTCCCACTTGGAGGTCTCGGGGTCCTGGCGGGCCCAACGGGTAAGGTAGCCAAAGGACACCCTGCTATCGTTTCCACAAATTGGGATCTGAGACTTCCCTCCCCCCCCCCGCTTCCTTCCCTTCCTTCTGCCGGTCGTGGGTGGCTGAGCCTCAGTGTTCTTGTCTGCAAAATGGCAGACTGTCTTGTCCTGCAGTTGGGAAGTTCAGACTCACAGTCAGCATTAAATTGGTAGTTTTTTGCAACTTATTTGCTCAGAGTTGTGCGTATTAGGGCAGGGTTTCTCAATCTTAGCAACTTTAAGAGGGGCAGACTTCCACTCCCAGAATTCCCCATCCTGCATGCTTTAAGAGGGGTGGACTTCCAATCCCAGAATCCCCCAGCCAGCCTGCTTTAAGAGGGGTGGGCTTCCACTCTCAGAATTCCCCAGCCAGCCTGCTTTAAGAGGGGTGGACTTCCACTCCCAGAATCCCCCAGCCAGCCTGCTTTAAGAGGGGCGGACTTCCACTCCCAGAATTCCCCAGCCAGCCTGCTTTAAGAGGGGTGGACTTCAACTCCCAGAATCCCCCAGCCAGCCTGCTTTAAGATGGGTGAACTTCCACTCCCAGAATTCCCCAGCCACCCTGCTTTAGGATAGATGGACTTCAACTCCCAGAATCCCCCAGCCAGCCTGTTTTAAGAGGGGTGGACTTCAACTCCCAGAATCCCCCAGCCAGCCATGCTTTAAGAGGGGTGGATTCCCCAGACAGCCATGCTTCATGAAGGAAGGACTTCCACTCCCAGAATTCTCCAGCCAGCATGCTTTAAGACAAGGTGGACTTCAAGTCCCAGAATCCCCCAACCAAGAGGCTTAAAGATGGGTGCTTTGCTGGCTGAGGAATTCTGGGAGTGGAAGTCCACAAGTCTTAATGTCGCCAAGGTTGAGGACACTCTGCTCTAAAAACCTTTAAATTTACCCCCCCCCCCCGCCCATGGCTGTAAGTCTGCAGGCCTGGCTCTTCCAAAGGAAATTTGAGCTGGAAAAAAATAAAACACAGCTTTGCGAACTCAACTCTACCTTTGGGTGGTGCGTGTTTAGGGGTGTGGACATCCGCTTTGCCTCGACACGGTGCCGGGTTCAAGGTTAAGCGTGATGGAGGAAAACCACGGGGGTCTTGCCCAGCTCCCTGTTCAAATCCAGCCCTGGGTAAAAGTGGCTTCGGTTGAACAAAGGAAATTCCTAACTCTTGGGCCTTTGCTTTGATTCGGGGGGGAGGGGGAACCAGAAGTGAAGTCAAATCAGATTGACCTTGGACCCCACCCCACCCCGCGCTCCACCCACCCCTTTGTCCTGCCCTCACCTACCCTTGGAAGGTGGCCAGGCAATGCCAGCCCAGTGCCAACTTTAGTTATGATTCATTACATTTCTTGAAAACATTCGTCCAGTTAGTCCTCGACTTACGACGGTAATTGAGCCCCAAAATTACAGTCGTTAAGTGGTGCCGGTCATTAAGTGGCTCAACACGCAGCTTTGCCTGGTTCTTTTCTTTCTTTCTTTTTTAAAAGAAAATTTTATTGATTTTTCTCGTTTTTACATTTAAAATATTTGGAAAGCAGCGTGGCGGCTGGGTTGGTCCATAATTCAATAACACACAAATCTCTTTAGTACAGATCTCAAAGTATTACATTAAATGTTTCCTCTTGGTGTTTACTGCCTCATATTTAAATTAATACGATGCTTCTTATATCGAGGAAATAAAAATAACTTTCCTACATTTATCAATAATTTTTAGTTTATACCGATCCTAGTTGTTTTAGCATTCAGTCTTTTTAGACAATCAATGTCCTGGTTAGTTTTTTCCGATTTTTAGTTTCCCATTAATATTTCAATTCAACGTTTAATATTTATAATTTCCAAGTTTTAAATAAGCCCAATTCCCTTTATCACAATTCGTGAACTGCGCCTGTTTCTATTCGATAGCTTTGGTTAAACAAACTTGGTGGTCGTAAAGCAGAACGTCGGGGTCGTTAAGCAGATCCGTTGTTTGCAGTGGGATTTTTTTTGGCTTTTTTTGCCCAGAAACTGGATATAAAGGCATTTGGCAGCAGAGAAGGTAAATTGGGACCACATCAAAATTGGGGTGCCGCAAACGGTTGTAAATTGTAAATTGCTGGCCACTGGCCGAGGACCCCAAAGAGAATCACGTGACTGCAGGTGGCCATTAAAATTTCAGATCTGTAGGTGAGCAGCCCTGGGGAGCTCCGTTGTAACTTTGAAAAGTTGCTAAGTGATCGTTTGTGAGTCAAGGACTATCTGCCCGTCTTACTGTATATCAAAATCTTGGGGACTCCCAACCCACCATTAAAACAATATCCACAACATAATGGCATACTACATTGGATTGGATTGGATTGGATTGGATTGGATTGGAATAGAATAGAATAGAATAGAATAGAATAGAATAGAATAGAATAGAATAGAATAGAATAGAATAGAATAGAATAGAATAGAATAGAAATTAAAACAGGAATAGAATAGAATTAAAAGAGGAATAGAATATAATAGAATAGAAATTAAAACAGGAATAGAATAGAATAGAATAGAATAGAATAGAATAGAATAGAATAGAATAGAATAGAATAGAATAGAATAGAATAGAATAGAATAGAAATTAAAACAGGAATAGAATAGAATTAAAACAGGAATAGAATAGAATAGAATAGAAGGGATCTTAGAGGTCATCTAGTCCAACCCCCTGCTCAGGCAGGAAACCAAATACAATTTCAGACAAACGGCTGTCCGGTCTCTTCTTAAAAACTATTCCAGTGTTGGAGCACTCACAACTTCTGGAGGCAAGGAGTTCCACTGGTTAATTGTTCTGTCAGGAAATTTCTTCTTAGTTCTAGGTTGCTTCTCTCCTTGATTAAATCTATAGGTAGTCCTTGATTTACAATCATTTGTTTAACGACCATATAAAATTACAAGGACACTGAAAAAAGAATGTGACTAACGGACTGACGGATTTATGATTCATTGATTCAGTGAAATATTAATTCCACTTTACAAGGCCTTGGTAAGGCCACACTTGGAATACGGCATCCAGTTTTGGTCACCACGATGGAAAAAAGATGTTGAGACTCTGGAAAGAGTGCAGAGAAGAGCAACAAAGAGGATTAGGGGACTGGAGGCTAAAATATTTAAGGAACGGTTGCTGGAATTGGGTATGTCTAGTTTAATGAAGAGAAGGACGAGGGGGGACAGGATAGCAGCCTTCCAGTATCTCAGGGGCTGCCCCAAAGAAGAGGGAGTCAAGCTATTCTCCAAAGCGCCTGAAGGCAGGACAAGAAGCAACGGATGGAAACTAATCCAGCATAGAAGCAACCTAGAACTAAGGAGAAACTTCCTGACAGTGAGAACAATTAATCAGTGGAACAACCTGCCTCCAGAAGCTCTGAATGCTCCAACACTGAAAGTTTTTAAGAAGAGACTGGACAGCCATTTGTCTGAAATGGTCTAGGGTTCCTGCCTGAGCAGGGGGTTGGACTAGATGACCTCCAAGGTCCTTTCCAACTTTATTATTATTATTATTGATTGATTGATTGATTGATTGGCTGCCCATCTTAGCACCCAACAACTCTGGCCGGCTATGACCATTTTTCATACTTACGACCGTTGCAGTGTCCCGGGGGCGTGTCACGTGATCCCCTTTTGTGGCCTTCTGACAAGCAAAGTCAACAAAGCCAGATTCACTTAGCAACCGTGTGACTCATTTAACGACTGCAGTGATTCACTTAACGGTGGCAGGAAAGGTCCTACAATGGGGCCAAACTCACTTAACAAATGTCTCGCTTAATGATGAGAATTTTAGGCTCAGTTGAGGTCGTAAGTCAAGGACTATGTATATTAGAGCAGAGGTCTTCAAACTTGGCCCTTTTATGACTGGTGAATTTCTGGGAGGTGAAGTCCACCAATCATCAAAGGGCCAAGTTGGAAGACCCCTGTCTTAAAGCAATCTGGCTGAGGAATTCTGGGAGTTGAAGTCCACAAGTCCTAAAAGGGCCAAGTTGGAAGACCCCTGTCTTAAAGCATCCTGGCTGAGGGATTCTGGGAGTTGAAGTCCACAAGTCCTAAAAGGGCCAAGTTGGAAGACCCCTGTCTTAAAGCATCCTGGCTGAGGAATTCTGGGAGTTGAAGTCCACAAGTCCTAAAAGGGCCAAGTTGGAAGACCCCTGTCTTAAAGCATCCTGGCTGAGGAATTCTGGGAGTTGAAGTCCACAAGTCACAAAAGGGCCAAGTTTGAAACCCCTGTCTTAAAGCCTCCTGGCTGAGGAATTCTGGGAGTTGAAGTCCACAAGTCCTAAAAGGGCCAAGTTGGAAGACCCCTGTCTTAAAGCATCCTGGCTGAGGAATTCTGGGAGTTGAAGTCCACCAGTCATCAAAGGGCCAAGTTGGAAGACCCCTGTATTAGAGCCATAAACATTAAAATACCTGGCATCAAAATTAAGCTAAACACACAAACCATGGTTAAATGGTTTGGTTCCTTGCTTTGCAAGGATGTAGCCCCCGAAGAGCAACGTGATTGGATGATACAAGAATCAAAAGAGAAGCACCGCCATGTCCAGGAGCAGTCTACCTCGCAAGTTCAGATTTCGGAGGCCCCCTTTTAAAAACATCCAGCCTAAGAAGCTGTGTTGGGTGTTGGTGAAAAATTCAACTTCTCTCTTCTCTCTCCGCCTCCCCCCGAATCCTGGTTTTATTTATTCAGACTTCAAGGAACGTTTTTTATCAAGGCAGAGAATGTCCCGTTGTCATCCGTTGCCGCTTTGCTATCTGGATGACCTTCTAAGGAGAAAATTCACACAAACATACAAAAACAGCCCCATCTCTGTGGCTTTTGTGAGTTGCTGCCTTCACCTCCATCCACCGAGTTGGGAGTTTCTCCTTCACGTTGCAGACATAACATTTGTTACAGACATTGAGGCACAAATCAGGGTGGTTTTTTTTGTGCATAATGTACTAAAATGCCATTTTTAAAAACTTGGCAACTTTAAGATGGGTGGATTTCCACTCTTAAAATTCCCCAGGCTGCAGGCTTTAAGAGGGGTGGACTTCCACTCCCAGAATCTCCCAGCCAGTATGCTTTAAGAGGGGTGGGCTTCCACTCCCAGAATCCCCCAGCCAGCCTGCTTTAAGAGGGGTGGGCTTCCACTCCCAGAATCCCCCAGCCAGCCTGCTTTAAGAGGGGAGGACTTCCACTCCCAGAATCCCCCAGCCAGGATGTTTTAAGAGGAGTGGACTTCCACTCCCAGAATCCCCCAGCCAGCCAGCTTTAAGAGGGGTGGGCTTCCACTCCCAGAATCCCCCAGCCAGCCTGCTTTAAGAGGGGTGGGCTTCCACTCCCAGAATCCCCCAGCCAGCCTGCTTTAAGGGGTGGGCTTCCATTCCCAGAATCCCCCAGCCAGCCTGCTTTAAGAGGGGTGGACTTCCATTCCCAGAATCCCCCAGCCAGCCATGCTTTAAGAAAGGTGGACTTCCACTCCCATAATCCTCCCCACTAGCAATGGAATGTTGGGAGTTGAAGTCCTCCCATCTTAAAAATTGCCCAGATTGAAAAACATTGCCCTAAAATCTGGGGGGGGAGCAAATAAACCGCAGACAGCAGCGACACAGACCCAACGAGATGACACGTGAATCAAAAGCGAATTCTTTTATGTCCCTCTCAGATTTTCGCACTCTCCCTAGGCAAACCATTTTTCCGAAGGGCGGCACCTGTACAATATTTGGTGCCGATTCTTCGTTTGCAAATTTCAACCCACTTCCGGCCTGGCTGGGCCCTGAAGCTCCCATCCGACGACCCCAGCCGGGATTCGGGCGGAAAACGGCTTAGGCTGAACTTCCATTTATTCCGAATAAATCCTCTTTTATGTCAAGATTGCCTTTATTCTTTCAGGTACGCCCTCCTGGAGACCTCAGCTGTTGCTTGGGCTCCTTTCCCAGTTTTTTGTGTGTGTGTGTGTGTTGCATTTTTGTGTGCAGGAAATACCTTTCCTTGATGTGACTCAGCCCGCCCCGGGCTAGCGGTGGAGGACTTGCAAACTCACTTCCTTATTAAAAACAAACAAACTCCGGTTTAGAAACCGGTCCGGTTTTCAATTTTTTTTTTTGCAGTGCTGGCTTCCCTCTTTTCCCAAAGGGACAGGAATCTGAACCCCTTTGACCCTCCCATGGCGCAGAGCAGGGGTTCTCAACCTTGGCAACTTTAAGACTTGTGGACTTCAACTCCCAGAATTCCTCGTTGCTAAGGTTGAGAACCCCTGGCGTAGAGAGTCCACGACGTATGACCTCCATCATCCTCCAAAATGTCTGCATTCGTTGCGTTTGGCCCAGCCTTACGACTTTTTCCTGCCGCGGTTGTTAAACGAATCATCGCAGAAAAGGAGATCCGCTTAACGACCGCATGACTAACCTGTTAGTCACGCGGTCGTTAAGTGAATCTTGTTTTCCCCCGTTGATGTGACTTTTCAAAAGGTCGCAAAAGGGGATCGTGTCACACAGACACACACACACACACACAGACACACACACACACACACACACACACACACACACGGGGACGCTGCAACCATCATAAATACGAGTCAGTGGCCAAGCAGGCGGACTTTGATCACGTGACCCTGGGGATGCTGCAACGGTCGTAACTGTGAAATGAGGTCCTAAGTCATTTTTTTTCCAGTGCCGTTGTAACTTTAAATGGTCACTAAACGAAGTGTTGTTAAGTCAAGGACTAAGCCATGGGCTGTGTATTAGGACCTAACCTCTGTAGCCAGGAGTGTCTTTCCTTTGAAAGTGTGCAAAAGTTTTCTTCCACGGACTGAGTCGTTTTTCGCATTCACAACATTCACCGCTCCTGGAGGCAGGCTGTTCCACTGGTTAATTGTTCTCACTGTCAGGAAGTTTCTCCTTAGTTCTAGGTTGCTTCTCTCCTTGGTTAGTTTCCACCCGTTGCTTCTTGTCCTGCCTTCAGGAGCTTTGGAGAACAGCTTGACTCCCTCTTCTTTGGGGCAGCCCCTGAGAATCTGGAAGGCTGCTATCCTGTCCCCCCTCGTCCTTCTCTTCACTAAACTAGACATCCCCAATTCCATCAACCGTTTCTTGTATGTTTTAGCCCCCAGTCCTCTAATCATCTTTGTTGCTCTTCTCTGTACTCTTTCTAGAGTCTCAACATCTTTTTTACATCGTGGTGACCAAAACTGGATGCCGTATTCCAAGTGTGGCCTTACCAAGGCATTGTAAAGTGGTATTAACACTTCACGTGATCTTGATTCTATCCCTCTGTTAATGCAGCCTAGCACTGTTTTGGCCTTTTTGGCAGCTGCAGCACACGGCTGGCTCATATTTAGGTAATTGTCTACTAGGACTCCGAGGTCCCTCTCACAGTTACTACTATTGGGCATGGTGCCACCTATGCCGTACTTGTGCATTTGGTTTTTCTTGCCTAAATCTAGAACCTTGCTTTTTTCACCCTTGAATTTCATTTTGTTAGATAGTGCCCAGTGTTCAAGTCTGTCCAGATCCTCCTGTATTTTATTTTTGGGGGGGGAATCAAAGGATGACGTTCTCTGGGCACCCTTTGTCATAAGTTTAGGAGTGCGGAGAGTGAATTACAGATAATCCTCGACTTAACGACCAAATTTGAGACCGGGATTTCGTTCGTTAAACATAGAGGCGGTCATAGATGACCTCCAAGGTCCCTTCCAACATTATTATTATTGTTATTGCTATTGTTATTGTTATTATAGGCGTGTCTGATTTTATGGCACTTTTTGGCCGTGGTTGTTAAGTGAGTCACTGCATTGATGACCCCCCCCCAAAAAAGGAAAAAAGTGATAAAGTACAGGTAATCCTCGACTTATAACAGTTCGCTTAGTGACTGTTCGAAGTTACAATGGCACTGAAAAAAGTGCCCCCCAAGCCACAGCCGAGCAAGACACCTGCCTGCCCTCCTGGCGGCGCTCTTCCTCCTGTCCGAGGTTTTCATTGTTGTGAGCATTTCTGTTGGGGATTGGCAGCGGGGGTGGGGTGGGGGGTGTGTGCTTTTTATTCCCCCCCCCCCCCCCCGTCTGCTGGGTGGTTGCAGCAGGTTTGGGTCACTTCCCATGACCCTGGGACACTGCGACCGTCATAAATATGAATCGGTTGCCAAGCATCTGAATGTAAATCACAAGACCCTGGAGAGGCTGCAACATTCCAGCTGATCGGCGCTTCTTCTGGGCTCGGCAGAAGCACCAGGATCAGCGCTGAGCTCCAGCTGGAGCCTGGCGCTGATCCTGGGGCTTCCGCTGAGCCCCGACAGCCCTGCAGCTCCAGCCATCTCTTGCTCAGGCTTGTGCGGTGCTGCCCCCAGTTCAGCTCATTCCCCTCCCCCACTACCCCTTTTCTAGGAGGGTTGCGTCCCACCTGCCAGGGGCCAATGGACCACAGGTGGTACCCGTACCACTGGTTGAAAAGCCCTGCTCTACGTCATTTCAGAGAAATGGCTGTCCAGTCTTTTCTTTAAAAACCTGTAGTGTTGGGAGCACCCACAACTTCTGGAGGCAAGGAGTTCCACTGGTTAATTTTTTCCAAATGTGAGGAAATTTCTTCTTAGCTCTGGGTTGCTTTTCTCCTTGATGAGTTTCCATCCCTTGTTTCTTGACTTTGCCTTCAGGCGCTTTTGAAAATAAGTTGACCCCCTCCTCTTCTTTGGGGTAGCCCCTCAAATACTAGAAGACTGCTATCGTGTCCCTCCCCCCGGTCATTCTCTTCATCAAACTAATAATAATAATAATAATAATAACAACAACAACAACAACAATAAAGTTGGAAGGGACCTTGGAGGTCATCTAGTCCAACCCACTGCTCAGGCAGGAAACCCTACACCATTTTGGACAAATGGCTGTCCAGTCTCTTCTTAAAAACCTCCAGTGTTGGAGCATTCACCGCTTCTGGAGGCAGGCTGTTCCACTGGTTAATTCTTCTCACTGTCAGGAAATTCCTCCTCAGTTCTAGGTTGCTTCTCTCCTTGGTGCAGTGGTTCTCAACCTGTGGGTCGGGACCCCATTTGGGGTCGAACGACCATTTCACGGGGGTCGCCAAACAACGCAGTCCGCCATTTTTTCCCCCTTTTCCTTAGCTGTGCTACTCCCTTTTATTCTATTGGCTTTTGAAAGCCAATCGAATAGACTCTCTTGAATAGAGTCTAATTCCATTGGCTTTCAAAAGCCAATAGGAATTGTCCAGGCTGTCTCTGCCCTGCTGAGCCCGCCAAAAGCCCCGTTCTGCAAACGGTGCTGCACCAGTTGAGTAGTCCTCGACTTACGACCTTTTGAGTAGTCCTCGACTTACGACCGGTTGGGGGTCGCAGCATTAAAAAGGTTGAGAACCACTGCCTTGGTTAGTTTCCGCCCATTGCTTCTGGTCCTGCCTTCTGGCGCTTTGGAGAAGAGCTTGACTCCCTCTTCTTTGGGGCAGCCCCTGAGATATTGGAATCCTGCTTTCCTGGGCATTTGGCCTGAGTCCTCGCCTCTTTTTCCACCACCACCCCCGTTGCTATCTCGATCTCGTTTCCCAGGTTGCAAAACATACCTGCCAGGTTGCACCCGGGCGCCGACATTCCTGGTAGGCAACGAACGTCTCCAGCCGTGACTTGCATCCTTTTTTTGGGCAAAATTCCCAGAGGGGGAATCACCCTGTCATCTGGTTCGCTCCCGGGAAAGTTTCCTTCCAAGAAACGAGGCTGAATTGATCTCCCTCCCCTTTCGGGAATGGAGGAGGACAGCCCTTTCCAAACTTCCACACAAATTTCCATTTGTGTTTCCGCTCCAGCGACCTCTTATCCAGGCGGTCCTCGACTTATTAACGACCGCAGCAACGGGAGTCCAAATTTCTGTGGCTGAACGAGCCTTAACTGAACCTTGCGCCATCTTGGCCGACCTTTCTTGCTGCCGTCGTTCAGCGAGACACTGCCATTCTTCAGTTAGCGACACGGTGGTTAAGCGAATCCAGCTTTCCCCCCCCCCCGTTGACTTTCCTGGTCAGAAGGTCGCAAAAGTGGATCGTGTGATGCCCCACCCCCCCGGGACGCCGCGACCGTCGTAAATATGAACCAGTTGTCCTGCGACTGAATTTTGATTACGCGACCATGGGGATAATAATAATAATAATAATAATAATAATAAAAATACAATGACCTACAAATAGAAATAGAAAGACTGTGGCAAAAGCAAGCAAGGGTAGTACCAATAATAATAGGCTCCTTGGGTGCAACCCCAAAACAACTGGAGCACCACTTGAACACCATCATCGGCATTGACAAATTCACCATTAGTCAATTGCAAAAGGCGGCCTTACTAGGAACTGCTTCCATCCTGCGATGATATATGTAATACCATCAAACATCCACATCTGCCTATCTCAGGTCGCTGACTGTGCGATGATCCATAATAATAATAACCCAGACTTAACAATTGTCAATAAGAAAGACAAAAAAGTCTGGATAGTGGACGTGGCAGTGCCTGGAGACAGCAGAATAGACGAGAAAGAACTGGAGAAGATCACAAAATACAACGACCTACAAATAGAAATAGAAAGACTGTGGCAAAAGCAAGCAAGGGTAGTACCAATAGTCATAGGCTCCTTGGGTGCAATCCCAAAACAACTGGAGCACCACTTGAACACCATTGGCATTGACAAATTCTCTATTAGTCAATTGCAAAAGGCGGCCTTATTAGGAACTGCTTCCATCCTGCGACGATATCTGTAACACCATCAAACATCCACATCTGCCTATCCCAGGTCCTGGGTAAGGACTCGATAGGTAGACAAAATGCCAAATCCAGTCTGAACATCTGGCTGACTGTGCGATGACCCATAATAATAATAATACAAAGTTGGAAGGGACCTTGAAGATCATCTAGTCCAAACCCCTGCTCAGGAAGGAGACCCTATACCATTTCAGACAAATGACTGTCCAGTCTCTTCTTAAAAACTTCCAGCGTTGGAGCATTCACCGCTTCTGGAGGCAGGTTGTTCCACTGGTTAATTGTTCTCACTGTCAGGAAATTCCTCCTTAGTTCTAGGTTTTTTTCTCTCCTTGATGAGTTTCCATCCGTTGTTTCTTGTCCTGTCGTCGGGTGCTTTGGAGAATAGCTTGGCTCCCTCTTCTTTGGGGCAGCCCCTAAGATACTGGAAGGCTGCTATCCTGTCCCCCCTCGTCCTTCTCTTCATTAAACTAGACATACCCAATTCCAGCAACCATTCCTTATATGTTTTAGCCTCCAGTCCCCTGATCATCTTTGTTGCTCTTCTCTGCACTCTTTCTAGAGTCTCAACATCTTTTTTACCTCGTGGTGACCAAAATTGGATGCCGTATTCCAAGTGTGGCCTTACCAAGGCATTGTAACCCATCACTGTGAAAAAAGGTCACAGGTCATTTTTTGCACAGCACAGTAACTTGGAACGGTTACTAAACAGACCGTTGTAAATCAAGGACTCTCTATCTTTGCTACCTTTTATTTATTATTTGCTGATTAAATTTGTTTCCTGCCCGTCTCGGATCCAGCGACTTCTGGACAGCTTATAACATAGACTTGGGGTGGGGTGGGGGTCTTCCCCTCCCACC
The DNA here is from genome assembly GCA_024509115.1 of Crotalus helleri. Classification (NCBI taxonomy): domain Eukaryota; kingdom Metazoa; phylum Chordata; class Lepidosauria; order Squamata; family Viperidae; genus Crotalus; species Crotalus helleri. Next base: position 1,773,069 of record JAKSXO010000065.1, on the reverse strand, counting down.
TCCAATTTTTCTCATCTTCTCTGTCTTGTTTGCCATTCTCTCTCCCCCCCACCCACCCACCCACTTTCTTGGGGGTCCCAAAACTTAAAAATCGCAGGGTACAAGACAATCCGAAAACAATTTTAAGCAATGTTAACCATAGAATGTGTTTTTTTGCTGACTCAGGGCGAAATGTTCTTGGTGGTGTGTAACCTGAGAGTAAGTCTCCTCGATGCAACTTCCTCTGAGTAACAGCGTCTGGGATTTCCCCCCCCCCCAAAAAAAATTGTTGTTAGAAGAGAGTCAGGATGATGGGGGTGAAGGGTGTCTGGTTATCTCAGAAAGCACATCGTGGCTTCTGCGGTTTTGAAAAGACGTTTTCCTGATTTTGTTCAGGGCTGTTTATTTATTTTGTAAAGTTGGCTGAATTAGCTGTACAGTTGGCTTAGGTGAGCCCAGGCTGAATTTAAACATAATTTGCAATCCTTTGGGTTTGGGTCCACCCAAAGTTAGCGTTTTTCCACAATTTGAAGAGGGGTGGACTTCCACTCCCAGAATTCCCCAGCAGCCTGCTTTAAGAGGGGTGGGCTTCCACTCCCAGAATCCCCCAGCCAGCCATGCTTTAAGAGGGGTGGACTTCAAGTCCCAGAATTCCCTAGCCAGAATGCTTTAAGAGGGGTGGACTTCCACTCCCAGAATCCCCCAGCCAGCATGCTTTAAGAGGGGCAGACTTCCACTCCCAGAATTCCCCAGCCTGCATGCTTTAAAAGAGGAGGACTTCCACTTCCAGAATTCCCCAGCCAGCCTGCTTTAAGGGGGGTGGGCTTCCACTCCCAGAATTCTCCAGCCAGCATGCTTTAAGTTAGGTGGGCTTCCATTCCCAGAATCCCCCAGCCAGCATGCCAAAGGCTGAGAAACACTGCAGTAAGATATGTAGTAATAGAAAGTATTTAATCTAATTTTAACTCTGCTAAGATTACCAACATACTGAAAGCAATCTTTTTCAAACTTGGTATCTTTAACTTAATGCTGGGGCGGGGGGGGGATTCTGGGAGTTGAAGTCCACCCATCTTCAAGTTGTGAAATTTGGGGAGCAAAAATACCTGCAGTAAGTAAGCACATACCCCCAAAATCGTACACCACCTAAATTATTCCTCTTCATTCAATAATAACAATAGTAATAATAATAATAATAGGACTCAATAGGTAGACAAAATGCCAAATCCAGTCTGAACATCTGGCTGATTGTGCGATGATTAATAATACTACTACTACTACTACTAATAATAATAATAATAATAATAATAATAATCATCATCATCATCATCATGTTAGAGGGACCTTGGAGGTCATCTAGTCCAACCCCTTTGATTCCTGGATCGACCGGATGTTGCTTTCTTTGCAATTCAGCCCGATTTAGTTTTTTTCCCAATCAAAATGGGTTTAAAAGATTTATTTATTTTTCTTATAAATGTTTTATTGATTTTCTAATTTTACATTTAAGTATTCAAAAAGCAACGTGGCGGCTAGGCCAATCGATAATACAATAACATAAAAATCTCAAGCTACTACATCAAATTTTCCCCCCTTTTCCCCTCCTGTCTAAACTAATACAATTCTTATTAAATCAATTAAATAAAAATGACATTCTTACATTTATCAATAATTTTTGGCTCTTGCACACATCCTTATTATTTTAACGTTCAGTCTTTATATAGACGATCAATGTCCTCATTATTTTCCCCCCGATTTTTTAATTGCCCATTAATGCTTAACTTTAACATTTAGTATTTATAACTTCCAAGTTTTAAGGAACCAAAGTTCCCGTTATCACCATCACAAAATCTAATATTCAGAACACACATCTTATCTATTTGGATCCATTCTGTTTCTCACCATCTTACATCAACTAAATGGTAACACAGTGTCACATTCTTATTTTCTGTTGATTTCCAAACGTCTTAAATTTAGTAAATACGCGGGTTTAAAAGATTGAATCTGGAGCTTTGCTTTTTTCTAATCTCAAAAAGCTTTTTCCCCTTTGAAGTCGATCCAGTTTCAACTTTCATCTTCAAGCAAAATCGGAGCCTTAGGGATTAAAAGCAAAAGCAAAAACAAATAAACCCACCGGCTATTCGGTCATTTTTATCTGACGGTGACCCTTTGTATTTTCCGCAAAGTTTCGCTTTGGCTGGAAAAGTCCATTATTTCTTATTTTTCTCCCAACCATCTCTTTACCTGGCTAACGCAGGAAGATCTGAACCCGCACCCCAGGAACCGAGCCGCAGAACCTCCACGTTCAGGAGCAGCCTAGCTGCACGGCCAATATCCACATCAGTGGAAAGCTAGAAGGCCTTTTTCCCTTAGGGCAGCGGTTCTCGACTTGTGGGGTCGGGACCCCATTTGGGGTCGAACGACCATTTCACGGGGGTCGCCAAACAACGCAGTCCGCCATTTTCCCCCCCCTTTTCCTTAGCTGTGCTACTCCCTTTTATTCTATTGGCTTTTGAAAGCCAATAGAATAGACTCTCTTGAATAGAGTCTAATTCTATTGGCTTTCAAAAGCCAACAGGAATTGTCCAGGCTGTCTCTGCCCTGCTGAGTCCGCCAAAAGTCCCATTCTGCAAACGGGGCTGCACCCGTTGAGTAGTCCTCGACTTACGACCGGTTGAGTAGTCCTCGACTTACGACCGGTTGGGGGTCGTGGCATTAAAAAGGTTGAGAACCACTGCCTTAGGGGCTGGTTGGCTTTGCAGACTTCTCGAGATCTTTTCTTGGTGCAGAATCCTTGCTAGCCGCTCGTGCCTCTGGAAAGCACCAAAACAGGGCCCGGCGCCCCCCCAGATAAGGTGGACTGATTCTTCAGCGCCTCTCCCAGCATGCACAGCCTTTGGGATGGAGGGAGGGGGAGTTGCAATCTCGACACAGCCGGAGGGAGCCAGAACTGGACTGGGGAATGCAACCCTGCCTGCAAAACCAAGAAAGCCGCATCCCGGTTTAGCCCAAATTTGCAGTCCCCCCACCCCCCCGGGGACCGTCCAGCCTGACATTCCTGGCTAGTTTTGGACGGGGGGGGGAAGCTGGGAGGAGCTGGGAAGCCAGTTTGCAGGGTGGGATCCGAAGATTTGATCCAGACGCAGAAACCTGTCGGAGCAGTGGAGACCCCCCCCTCGGGGCCAAGTCAGTTTCCCCTTGCCTGGGGGGGGGGGTCTCCTACCAGCCCCTCTCTGCCAAGGAGACAGGAAAACCCAGCCGGGTGTTGCTTTGGGTCCCTCTTTGTGTTGTTTTGTGACTCATCCGAACGCACATCGAGACGGAGACTCTGTGCTGCTCCGTCTGGCTCTTCCCGAGCGGCTGGTCCAGATGATTAATAATAATAATAATAATAATAATAATAATAATAAAGCAAGCAAGGGTAGTACCAATAGTCATAGGCGCCTTGGGTGCAATCCCAAAACAACTGGAGCACCACTTGAACACCATTGGCATTGACAAATTCGCTATTAGTCAATTGCAAAAGGCGGCCTTACTAGGAACTGCTTCCATCCTGCGACGAGATCTGTAATACCATCAAACATCCACATCTGCCTATCCCAGGTCCTGGGTAAGGACTCGATAGGGAGACAAAATGCCAAATCCAGTCTGAACATCTGGCTGACTGTACGATGATCAATAATAATAATAATGTTGGAAGGTACCTTGGAGGTCATCCAGTCCAACCCCCTGCTCAAGCAGGAAACCCTACACCATTACAGACAAGTGACTGTCCAGTCTCTTCTTAAAAACCTCCAGTGTTGGAGGTTTTGACCGCTTCTGGAGGCAAGGAGTTCCACTGGTTAATTGTTCTCACTGTCAGGAAATTCCTCCTTAGTTCTAGGTTGCTTCTCTCCTTGATTAGATGTTGAAAGGCTGGAGAACTTCCCGCAGGGAGTCCTCGACTTAACGACCACAATCGCGCTCAGCAATTCTCTGGCTCAGCGAGACGTTGGTGAAGTGAGCCTCGCCCCCGTTTTCTGGCCACGGTGGCGGAGTGAAGAGCTGAGGTTGTTAAGTGGGAAACACGGTCGTTAAGTGGATCTGGCTTCTCCCCGCTGACTTTGCTGGTCAGAAGGTCGCGAAAGGGGATCACGTGACACGCATGTGCACGCGCGCGCGCACACACACGCACAGGGTGCTGCGACCGTCCTAAATGTGAGTCAGCAGCCCAGGGTCTGAATTTTGATCAGGTGGCCACAGGGAAGCTGCAACAGTCGTAAGTGTGAAAAAATGGTCGTAAGTCACTTTTTTCAGTGCCGTTGTAACTCTGAACGGTCGTTAAACGAATTGTTGTAAGTCAAGGGCTGCCTGAGTACCCTCCCCAAAAAAGTCTAAGCAATTTCTTTCTTTCTTTCTTTCTTTCTTTCTTTCTTTCTTTCTTTCTTTCTTTCTTTCTCCTTCCTTCCTTCCTTCCTTCTCTTTCTTCTTTCTCTCCTTCCTTCCTTCTTTCTTTCCTCCCTGCCTCCCTCTTTTCCTTCCTTCCTTGATTCCTTATTTCTTTCTTTTGTTCGTTCTTTCTTTTTTCTTTCTCCTTCCTTCCTTCTTTCCTTTTTCTTACTTTCTGTCTTTCTTTCTGTCTTTCTTTTCCTTCCTTCTTTCTCTTTCTTTCATTCTTTCTTTCCTCCGTGCTCCCTCTTTTCTTTCTTTCTTTCTCCTTCCTTCCTTCCTTCCTTCCTTCCTTCCTTCATTGATTCATTCCTTTGTATCCCACCCCTGCACAAGTAGTCCTTTCCTTACAGACAGAGCTGCAGTGAGCAGAAGGCCCCTCTGGGATTTTATGTTTTATGAAATGGGGCAACCTCCCACTTAACAACTGTCTCGCCTAGCGACAGAAATGTTGGGCTTAATTGTGGTCGTAAGTCAAGAACGACCTGTAAGTAAGCAAGCAAGCAAGTCAAATGCAGGGCCAGCAAGAAAGCTAGACAGCTGACTAGATGACTTCCCAGGTCCCTTCCAACATTATTATTATTATTATTTTGGATCATCGCACAGTCAGCCAGATGTTCAGACTGGATTTGGCATTTTGTCTACCTATCGAGTCCTTACCCAGGACCTGGGATAGGCAGATGTGGATGTTTGATGGTATTACAGATATCATCGCAGGATGGAAGCAGTTCCTAGTAAGGCCGCCTTTTGCAATTGACTAATAGCGAATTTGTCAATGCCAATGGTGTTCAAGTGGTGCTCCAGTTGTTTTGGATTGCACCCAAGGAGCCTATGACTATTGGTATTACCCTTGCTTGCTTTTGCCACAATCTTTCTATTTCTATTTGTAGGTCTTTGTATTTTGTGATTTTCTCCAGTTCTTTCTCATCTATTCTGCTGTCTCCAGGCACTGGCACGTCCACTATCCAGACTTTTTTGTCTTTCTTATCAACAATTGTTAAGTCTGGGGTGTTATGTTGCAGGTGCTTGTCTGTTTGAATTCTGAAGTCCTAGAGCAGTTTAATTTTATCATTTTCTATGACTTTCTCTATTTTATGATCCCACCAGTTTTTGCTTACAGGCAAATGATATTTTTTTGCAGATCTTCCAATGCACCATTGTTGCTACTTTGTCATGCCGCAGCTTGTAGTCAGTCTGTGCAATCTTCTTGCAACAGTTTACCAAGTGGTCCACTGTTTCTTCAGCTTCTTTGCATAGGCGGCACTTACTGTCTGTTGCTGTCTTCTCAATTTTGACTTTATATGCATTTGTTATTATTATTATTATTATTACTACTACTACTACTACTATGGATCATCGCACAGTCAGCCAGATGTTCAGACTGGATTTGGCATTTTGTCTACCTATCGAGTCCTTACCCAGGACCTGGGATAGGCAGATGTGGATGTTTGATGGTATTACAGGTATCGTCGCAGGATGGAAGCAGTTCCTAGTAAGGCCGCCTTTTGCAATTGACTAATAGCGAATTTGTCAATGCCAATGGTGTTCAAGTGGTGCTCCAGTTGTTTTGGGATTGCACCCAAGGCGCCTATGACTATTGGTACTACCCTTGCTTGCTTTTGCCACAGTCTTTCTATTTCTATTTGTAGGTCTTTGTATTTTGTGATCTTCTCCAGTTCTTTCTTGTCTATTATTATTATTATCATCATCATCATCATCCCTGAGAAGCTAGCTTTCTACAAGCAGGGAGTCTCTTTCTGTCGCCCCATCGAGGGGTCTTTCCCAGTTTTAGGCACCTGACCCCCTTCTCCATCTCCATGTGAGGCTGTGTTGGATGCCGGACGCAGCCCTTGAGCCCCTGTGCCTCTTCCTCTGACGGTGCAAACCGCGGTTATCTCCCTGGCCAGCTTCCTGCCCGCATTCCTGCTGGTCTCCCGCTGCTGCCTGGCCCAGAGCTGGGGGCAGAGCCCGTTCTAGCCTGGAGGTCCCACGGCCCGGGGCTGGGGCTGGGGCTTCCTTTATTTCTATCATTCCAGTCCTCGACCTATAAGCAGAATTTGTGTTGCTAAGCGAGACACTTATTAAGCTTTGCTCCATTTTACAACTTCTCTTTTAAGCGAATCACCGCAGTTGTTATACTAGCAACACAACTGTGAATGAATCTGGCTTTCCTCTTGATTTGCTTGTCCGGAGGTCGCCAAAAGGGATCACGTGACCCCCCCCTCCCGGGGACGCTGCGACCGTCGTAAATACGAGTCAGTGGCCAAGCGTTCGAATTCTGACCAGGGGACCACGGGGGATGCTGCGACGGTCGTAAGGGTGGAAAAAGGGTCCTACGTCGCTTTCTTCAGGGCTGTGCTAACTTTGAGGACCGCCGGTACATTAAGGGAAAACTCCAACAATGCAACAATTCTGGCTTAGCTCGATGCGCCTCTCAAGTTGGGTGGAAATTTGGAAAAAAAAAAAAAAAACTTGGAAAACGAAAGGAAATTTGGGAAGGGTATTTCTACTTTCCTTGCTTTTCTGAGAGGCTTCTGGCTTGCCAGCCGCCTCCAAAAGCAGGAATTCGTTCCCCCTGGAGGCTGACAAAACGGGGAGTAATTCTGCACCCACATTCGGCCTGCACACTGCTGCGAGGCCAGAGCATGCGGTGCAAGGCCAAGTGGTTGAGATAATAATAATAATAATAATAATAATAATAATAATAATAATAATAATAATAATAATAATAATAATAAAATTGGAAGGGGCCTTGGAGGTCATCTAGTCCAACCCCCCACTCAGGGAAGAAACCCTATCCCATCTCAGACAAATGGCTGTCCAGTCTCTTCTTAAAAACTTCCAGTGTTGGGGTACCCACAGCTTCGGGAGGCAGATTGTTAATAATAATAATAAAGTTGGAAGGGGCCTTGGAGGTCATCTAGTCCAATCCCCCACTCAGGGAGGAAACCCTATCCCATCTCAGACAAATGGCTGTCCAGTCTCTTCTTAAAAACTTCCAGTGTTGGGGCACCCACAGCTTCGGGAGGCAGATTGTTAATAATAATAATAAAGTTGGAAGGGGCCTTGGAGGTCATCTAATCCAGGGTTTTTCAACCAGTGGTTCGGGTACCACCTGTGGTCCATGGGCCCCTGGCAGGGGGTACGCGACCATCCGAGAAAAGCGGTAGCGGGGGAGGGGAATGGGCTGAACCGGTGGCAGCACCGCACAAGCCTGAGCGAGAGACGGCTGGAGCTGCAGGGCTGTCGGGGCTCAGCGGAAGCGCCAGGATCAGCGCCAGGCTCCAGCTGATTGGTGCTTCTTCGAGGCTGTCAGGGCTCAGCAGAAGCACCAGGATCAGTGCCAGGCTCCAGCTGGAGCTCGGCGCTGATCCTGGTGCTTCTGCTGAGCCCAGAAGAAGCTCCAATCAACTGGAATGTTGCAGCCTCTCCAGGGTCTTGTGATTTACATTCAGATGCTTGGCAACTGATTCATATTTATGACGGTCACAGTGTCCCAGGGTCATGTGAAGGGACCAAAACCTGCTGCAACCACCCAGCAGACAGGGGGGGGGGAATAAAAACCAAACACCCCCACCCCACCCCCGCTGCCAATCCTCAACAGAAATGCTCACAACAGTGGAAACCTCAGACAGGAGGAAGAGCACCGCCGGGCGGGCAGGCAGGTGTCTTGCTCAGCTGTGGCTTGGGGGGCACTTTTTTCAGGGCCATTGTAACTTCAAACAGTTACTAAGCGAACTGTTGTATGTTGAGGACTACCTGTACTTTATCACTTTTTTCCTTTTTTTTTTTTTTTTGGTCATCAAGTTTTTGACACCTTGCTAGGCGACTGGTGGTCCTCGGATGTTGCCATATCCTAAAAGTGGTAAAATGGGTGAAAAGGTTGCACATGGGGATCGCTTGACCCCGAGATGCTACCGCCGACGCAAATACCTATTGGTTGACGAGCGCCTGAATTTGGACTGTGGGGGTGCCGCAGCGGTCATAAGTGTGAGGAGTGCTCATAAGTCGCTTTTCCAGCTCTGTTGCAACTTCGAAGGTTTGCTAAACCAATGTTCATCAATGGAAGATACCCGTGTACCTGCAACTCTGCTGAACAGCCAGTTCCCACAGCAGCCGCTCGTCTCTCCCTTTTCCTCACCTTCTCATCCTTCCTCCTGTCTTCTCCTATGTTGGTTTCTTAGGACTGATCAGTTGTTCTTTGCAGCTTGTAATTAATCATGGTAACTCTGATTCCTGACCTATGATCTATCACTTTGTTGTTGTATGTAGGTAAGCTGAGAACTTAATGCACCGGAGACGGATTCCTTCTGTGTTTGATCTTATTTGGGCAATAAATAATTGTGTTCTATTCTATTCTATTCTATTCTATTCTATTCTATTCTATTCTATTCTATTCTATTCTATTCTATTCTCTATTCTATTCTATTCTATTCTATGTTCTATTTTAATTCTATTTTAATTCTACTTCTACTTCTAATTCTACTTCTATTCTATTCTATATTCTATTCTGTTCTGTTCATTATTCTATTCTATTCCATATTTTCTATTCCGTTCTATGTTCCGTTCTATTCTATTCTATTCCTATTTTATTCATTATTCTATTCTATTCTATTCATTATTCTATTCATTATTCTATTTTATTCTTTCTGTTCCGTTCCATTCTATTCCATTCTATTCTATTCTATTCTATTCTTGTTCTTATTCCATTCCATTCCATCTTCTATCCTATCCTATCCTACCCTATACATTTTCCTTATTCTATCCTATCCTATCCTATCCTATTCCTATTCTATTCATTTTCTATTCTATTCTATTCTATTCTATTCTATTCTATTCTATTTTATTCTATTCCTGTTCTTATTCTATTCTATTCTATATTCTGAATTCTATTCTATTCTATTCTGAATTCTGTTCTGTTCTATTCTGTTCTATTCATTTTCTATTCTATTCCACTCCATTCTTCTATTCTTCAGACTTTCCTCCTAAAGAAACCCACAACAGGGTTGCTTCACCAAGCACTGCAAAATGCTCAATGCCAGCTGTCACATTATAACTGAGGAAGAGGGAAAAGTCACAAGGGGGGGGTGTTCACCTCGCCTCCCTAACCGGGCCAGCTGCAGCTGTGCAATTCAGCCCGGACTCCCAGCGTGGGTGGCTGGCAAAACACCCAGAGGAGAATGCTTGCTCCTTGCTATCTCATCCCCTCCCTCTTTGCCCCCCCCCCACCCTCACCCCAAACACTGCGCTCTTTGTCTTCGGCCTCAAAGCATCACAGAGTCCCTACTGTGGTTGCCTGGTGCAAGACCCCCTTTTTCCTCCCGTCTATACTGGTCACGTTTTGTGTGTGCGGTGTGAGGTGGGGGGGGGGGAAGCAGGGAGAGAAGAGATTGTCCTTTTGTTCAACCAGCTCATTCTCCCCCCCCCCTCTGCGTTGCACAACAGCAGCAACACAGTGGAGTTTGAAGAGGGGTCTTCCAACTGGGGCCTTTGATGACCGGTGGACTTCGACTCCCAGAATTCCTCAGCTAGGCACCCTGGCTGAGGAATTCTGGGAGTTGAAGTCTACAAGCAGGGGTCTTCCAACTGGGCCCTTTGATGACCGGTGGACTTCGACTCCCAGAATTGCTGAGCCAGGCATGCTGGCTGAGGAATTCTGGGAGTTATAATAATAATAATGATAAAGTTGGAAGGGACCTCGGAGGTCATCTAGTCCAACCCCCTGCTCAGGCAGGAAACCCTACGCCATTTTGGACAAATGGCTGTCCAGTCTCTTCTTAAAGACTTCCAGTGTTGGAGCATTCACCGCTTCTGGAGGCAGGTGGTTCCACTGGTTAATTGTTCTCACTGTCAGGAAGTACTGGTGGACTTCAACTCCCAGAATTGCTCAGCCAGGCATGCTGGCTGAGGAATTCTGGGAGTTGAAGTCCACAAGCAGGGGTCTTCCAACTGGACCCTTTGATGACTGGTGAACTTCGACTCCCAGAATTGCTCAGCCAGGCATGCTGGCTGAAGAATTCTGGGAGTTATAATAATAATGATAAAGTTGGAAGGAACTTTGGAGGTCATCTAGTCCAGGCAGGAAACCCTATACCATTTCGGACAAATGGCTGTCCAGTCTCTTCTTCTTCTCTTTTTTTTAAGTTTCATTGGTTTTTTTCCATTTTTTCTCCCAAAAGCTTAGGACACAACGTGGTGGTCAGGATGTCAAATCATTCAAAAACAAAATCATATAAATATAGCTCAAATTAATTATCAAAAATTTCCTCTCTGTTTCTTAAATATAGTATTGCTTATTAAAATTAATACAGTTTTAGGTAAAGTTCAGTCAAACAAAAATCATCAATCACATGCAATTATAGTAATCTATATCCTGTTTTTAAGCTTTACTAATTACAGTTGTCATACTCCAATTACATTTTAGTAAATATATAGTTGGGATTTGAGGTATCCTTAATAATAGATCATTCATTGAGACAACTGTCAAGTCTCTTCTTAAAGACTTCCAGTGTTGGAGCATTCACCGCTTCTGGAGGCAAGGAGTTCCACTGGTTAATTGTTCTCACTGTCAGGAAGTACTGGTGGACTTCAACTCCCAGAATTCCTCAGCCAGGCACGCTGGCTGAGGAATTCTGGGAGTCGAAGTCCACAAGCAGGGGTCTTCCAACTGGGCCCTTTGATGACTGGGTGGACTTCAACTGCCAGAATTCCTCAGCCAGCCTGCTTTAAGAGGGGTGGACTTCAACTCTTTCCTTCCTTCCTTCCTTCCTTCCTTCCTTCCTTCCTTCCTTCCTTCCTTCCTTCCTTCCTTCCTTCCTTCCTTCCTTCCTTCCTTCCTTCCTTCCTTCCTTCCTTCTAGAACGTGTAGTAGAACAGTGGTTCTCAACCTTCCTAATGCTGCGACCCTTTAATACAGTTCCTCACGTTGTGGTGACCCCCAACCACTCCCCCTCCAGCTGGCCGGGGGGGGGGGGATCAAAAACTTGACCAAAAAAAAAAAAAAGAAAAAAATGGGAAAGTACTAGAAGCACATCGTTCAGCCTCCAGATCTTCCCTAGAGATATTCTCCAGGCTGAAACGGGCCAAAGCAAAGCAAAGGCTCCAGTGCTTTAAAAAAAAAAAAAATTCTGCTTCTTCTTCATTCCTGCTTTGCAAACAACAACCCCCCCCCCACCGTCTTCCCCTCAAATCCTTCTCCTGAGCGAAGAAGCCCTTTGCCTCAACTTCTTGCAATGCAAGCGATTGATTTCATTTACGATCCGCCGCTCTCTGGGTGATTTTGCCCGCTTGAAGAGCAGAAGCAGGAACCGGTTCCTTGGCGAGGGCTGCCAGAGTTTGCAATGAAGCGCCTGGTCAGAATGCACCGAATGTGATTAAAAGCATCAAAGGCCCCGTTGTTTGTGGCTATTTAGTTGAAATGCTGGGCTTTTCTCCTCCGTTTCTTGCAGGGGTGTGCGTGAATTACCGCATCTGTTCAAGGCTTTGCTTGATATAACAATAACAACAACAATAACAATAGCTGAGAAGGGAGCAAGGATAGGATAGGATAAGATAGAATAGAATAGAGAGGAGAAGCGAATTTAGAATAGAATAGAATGGAATGGAATAGTAGAGTAGAATAGAAGAGAATAGAGAAGAGAAGAGAAGAGAATATGGAATGGAGAATAGAATTAATAGAATAGAATAGAACAGAACAGAACAGAACAGAACAGAACAGAATAGAATAGAATAGAATAGAATAGAATAGAATATGGAATGGAGAATAGAATAGAATAGAATAGAATAGGAGTTAGAATTAATAGAATGGAATAGAACAGAATAGAATAGAATAGAATAGAATAGTTGTTAGAATTAATAGAATGGAGTAGAACAGAATAGAATAGAATAGAATATGGAATGGAGAATAGAATAGAATAGAATAGAATAGAATAGAATAGAATAACAGAGTTGGAAGGGACCTTGGAGGTCATCTAGTCCAACCCCCTCTCTCCAGCAGGAAACCCTATGTACCATTTCAGACGGTTGTCCAATCTCCTCTTTAAAACTTCCAGTGTTGGCGCATTCACAACGTCAGCAAGCTGCAAATCCGGAACCTGAGTTTTCTCGCCGTTGAATTGTATTTTGCTAGCCTCCTTAGCGATCAGTGCCGCCTGGCGAGCACCCAGCGGGCAGAGAACTACGTCTCCCCGCTCTCCATCTCCACCCATTCATCAGTTGTCGTCCTTTCTCTCCTAGGTCCACCCCCGTCCTCCAAGCGCACGGGCATCCCTGCGCCGCGGGAGCTGCCGGGCGCCGTCGCCCGAGAGAAGGCGGTCCTGAGGCCCAGGAAAGCTCAGCCCAGCCCCACGTCTTCCGGGGCGCCCACCCCCACCAAGCATTCCCGCCCCTCCCTCAAGCCCAGGAATGAGGCGGAGGTCGGCGACAAGGCGGGCCTGGCGTCCCAGGTCAAGGGGCTGCTGGCCGAGGCCAAGACGAAAGACTCGGAGATCGCCCAACTCCGCCAGGAGCTGAAGAAACACCAAGACCTGTCTGGCTTGGTGGACCTGCCGGTGGATGGTCTTCCAGCCGAGGTGAAGTCCCTCATCCAGGCCCTCCAGGAGAAGAACAAGACCTTCCAGAGGGAACTTCTCAGCCTTGGCGAGGAGAACCGACTCTTGAAGGAGAAGCTGAGCCAACAGGGACATTCGCCGCTCTCGGACACCAGCAGCAGCTTGCCTACCCCAACGACGCAGGAGTCCAGTTTTGGCAGCCCGACTCAACCGTCCCTTGGCAGCCACCCTGCCGGCGGGAGTCCGTGCCTCAACGGGCCTCCGCTGCGCAACTCGGGCTCCTCCAGCAGCGACGTGACCAAAGCCTCCTTGTCTCCGGACGCGTCGGATTTTGAGCACATCGTGGACGTCCCGTCCAGGCCGCCGTCCACCGGCAGCAACGTCTTCAAGAGCTCCAGATGTTCCACCTCGGGGAGCTCGCCCAACAACGCCAGCGACCTCTCGGTGGCCTCGCTCACCGAGAGGATCCAGCGGATGGAGGAGAACCACCACTGCACGGCGGAGGAGCTGCAGGCCACGCTGCAGGAGCTCTCCGACCAGCAGCAGGTGGTCCAGGAGCTGACGGCGGAGAACGAGAAGCTGGCCGAAGAGAAGGCCATGCTGGAGAGGTCCTTCTGCCAGCACCGCGAGCGAGCCGAGCAGCTGAGCCAAGAGAACGAGAAGCTGAGCGCCCTTCTGCAGGATCGCCCGAAAACGGACGAGAGCAAAGGCAAGGTGCACGAGCTGGAGCTGAGGTGCGCCGAGCTGCAGGAGAAGGCCCAGTTTGAGCGCGAGAAGATGCTCAACATCCAGCAGCAGCTGACCAGCAGCTTGAGAGGCCTGGAGAGAGAACATCAGGACGCTCAAGGGGCGCTCAAGAGCCTGGGAGAGGAGGCCAAGCGGTTGGGCGGCCTCCTGGAGACCGAGCGGCAGAACAACGCCACCTTGGCGAGGACGCTGGAAGACTGCAAGGTCCACCTGGAAGGCTTGAAGATCGAGAGCCAGTCGCTGCGGTCCCAGCTGGACAGCGAGAAGCGGAAAGCGGCCGCCATGGACGCCATGGAGCAGGCAGCCGGCCGCTCGGACGCGCACGAGCTGCTGCGAGGGATCCGAGCCGAACGCGACCAGCTGGAACGATCCTGCACGGAGCTGAGGCAAGAGCTGTTGAAGGCCCAGAGCGAGGTGAAGACGCTGCAAGGGCAGCTGGCCAAGGTAAGGCGCGCGGCGGAGCCTCCAGGAGCAGCAGCAGTCTACCTGAAAAGAGCACGGCGGGAAGGGGGTGGTTCTTGTGGACTTCCGGGATGGCGGGAGCGTGAGTCTGCCCGTGTTGGACGTTTTGAGCTTGATCCCGTAGGGCGCTAGCGGTGATAAGATGGGCAGTCCTCGACTTAACGACCACAGTTGATTCCCCCAGATCTCCGTTGCTAAACAAGACAAGTTGTTAGGTGAGTTTTGCCCCATTTGACGACCTTTCTTCCCACGGTCGTTAAAGGTGAATCCTTGCAGTCGTTAAGCTAATCACACAGTCGTGAAGTGAATCTGGCTTTCCCCCCCTTGACTTTGCTTGTCGGAAGGTCGCCGAAGGGGATAATGTGACCCCCTTTGGATATTGCGACCGTCATAAATGTGGACCAGATGCCAAGCATCCAAATGTAAATCACATGAACAGCTGTCATTAAGTGTGGGAAAACGGTCATAAGTCTCTTATTTCAGTGACGTTGTGTCAGAGCATGCCCAGTCTTACTGCACTGAGATAACCCAGCAGTAAACAGTGGTTTGTATTAAATGTGGTTTATCTTACACTATCTACCACAGACACGTCAAACACAAGGCCCGGGGCCCGGATGCGGCCCGTGAAGTGGTTTCATGCAGCCCGCGAAGCCATCCTGGAAACAGTGAGGGAACAGCCCCCTCTGCCTTGGCCTTGGCCCAGGCCGGCCGGGAGCCAATGTACAATTTTGTGGTGGCCATCTATGCTGAAACGCATTCAGTCTTAGCTCCACAAGGCCGTCCGGAAACAGCGAGGAACCAGCCCCTGCTGTGTCGGCCCCACTCCCTGGGTGCATGCTGGGGAGGTGTCACCCTTTGTGAGGAACGAAGAAATGGACCATGCCTTGGCGCTTGCCCCAGTCCCACCCCCTTCTGCCAAAGACCCTCAATCTGTCCCACTCCTGCCCAGGCCCCCATAGGCACCCTTGACGTGAATGATGTAGAGCTGGCCACGCCCACCCACTCTGGCCACACCCACCTGGCCCTCCTGAGGGCAACTGCAATGCTGATGCGGCCCTCAATGAAATTGAGTTTAACACCCCTGACATAGACCCTGCTGGCTTAAAGAGACACAGACCCTGCTGGCTCTTAAAGGGACACAGACCCTGCTGAGTCATTCCCAACATTACATCGTACATCTTACATCAGCTGGTTAGCTTTTAAATCATTACCTTGACATGTTGTAACTCAGCAAGCCGTTGTAAGTCGAGGACTATCTGTCCCTTCTAATTTGGTCCAAAGAATTGCCTTTCCAGGACGCTTACTCCGCATTGATTCGAAAATCCAAGATAGTCCTGAATGAAGCTTCCAAACTTTGTTTCTGTGGCCAGAAACCGAGATTGGATATCTTTCCCAGAAGTAACCAAAAGTTGCAAGCAGGAGAGGAAGCTGAGCGGGATTTGAACGAGACCGCAGAGAGGACGTTATGTTATGGTAGCCCTTCTGCAATTTATCTCTTTACCTCCCAGAATACTCAGCAATGGCCACACTGCCTGAAGCATTCTGGGAATTGAAGTCCATGCTTCTGGAAGTTGTCCAGGTTACACAAAATGGGATCGACTGGGTTTCTATTCCACTTCTCTATTGCAATCTTGGCTGCTTTAAGAGGGGTGGGCTTCCACTCCCAGAATTCCCCTGCCAGCATGATTTAAGATGAGTGGACTTCAGTTCCAGGAATTTCCCTGGCAGCTATGCTTTAAAATGGGTGGGCTTCAACTCCCAGAATTCCCCAGACAGCCATGCTTTAAGAGGGGTGGGCTTCTACTTCCAGAATTCCTCTCCCTGCATGCTTTAAGACAGGTGGACTTCCACTCCCAGAATTCCCCAGCCAGCCTGCTCCAAGATGGGTGGACTTCCCCTCCCAGAATCCCCCAGCCAGCCTGCTTTAAGATGGGTGGACTTCAACTCCCAGAATTCCTTTCCCTGCATGCTTTAAGATGGGTGGACTTCCATTTTCAGAATCCCCCAGCCAGCATGCTTTAAGAGGGGTGGACTTCCACTCCCAGAATCCCCCAGCCAGCCTGCTTTAAGAGGGGTGGACTTCCACTCCCAGAATCCCCCAGCCAGCCTGCTTTAAGAGGGGTGGACTTCCACTCCCAGAATCCCCCAGCCAGCCTGCTTTAAGAGGGGTGGACTTCCACTCCCAGAATTCCCCAGCTTAATTTGATGTTCCAACAGCCACTCCCCCTAATCACATGACCAAAATTTAGATATTTGGGTAGCCAGGCTGCATTTACCGGCCATTAACAAGTCGCAAGCCTGCATTTTACGCTGGTTTGGCCCAAACCCAGCATTTTACTTCTGGTTTTCAGCATAACCAGCCCTTAGCAAACCATGGGTCCATTTAATGACACCCTCCCCCCCCAAAAAAAGATAGTGAACTGACTGATCCGCTTTACAACTGTCATGACTTACGACCGCGATGGGCAGCTTCCTTTACGGTCGTAACCCAAGGACGACCCATTAAAAACCTGCCTGATTGTGCATTGGAAGCGCCATCCCTAATTCTACCACGGGACTGCAAACATGGCTGCTTTAAGGCGGGTGGACTTCAACTCCCAGAATTCCCCAGCCAGCAAGGCTGGCGGGGGAATTCTGGGAGTTGAAGTCCACCCGTCTTAAAGCGGCCATGTTTGCAAATGTTTTGGCTGTTTCTGCCTGGCTCAGCCTAGCCCTCGTCTCCCCTGCCCAGACCAGCCTAGACCAGCTTCCTTGGTGAGTTATTTTTGTCCTTTTCTGCCCAACCCAGTTGTGACGTTGTGCTGCCGCACTCGGTATGCGCATAAGTGCAGTCATTCACCCGGCAAATCTTGGACTTGTAACCCAATAAACCTTTGCTGTACTTGGAATTGGATAGGGAGTGGCCTCTAACCAGCAGGTATCTGGTTAGAGAGGGTGTGTTTGTGTGTAGCTGATCTCACAACTGGGTTTGACAGCTCTCTGAAAGAAGAATGACATTCTTAATCTCTGAGGCTTAGAATGGATTTTTCCTTTTGTGTCTGACCCAGGATATTTAGATCCCAGTTGTGCCTTGTTTTCCTTTTTTAAAAGTTTATCTATCTATCTATCTATCTATCTATCTATGTATCTATCTATCTATCTATCTATCTATCTATCTATCTATCTATCTATCTATCTATCTATCTATCTATCTATCCATCTATCCATCTTTCTCTCTGTTTCTATCTCTCTATTTATCTATCCATCCATCCATCATTCTCTATCTGCCATCCATCCATTATCTATCTCTATCATCTATCTATCTATCCCGTTTAAGAACTGCCCCTTTGCCTGGGAAGTGTACAATAAAATATTAAAAGGCTAAAAAAACAGTGTATAAACTTGGAAAGCATTTTCATCCAAGGTACAGAGAAGATGTTAAGTCAGTCACACGGTCATTAAGCGAATCCGGTTTCCCCCCGTTGACTTTGCTTGTCAGAAGGTCACAAAAGGGGATCGTGTGACACCCCCCCCCCAGGATGCTGCAACCGTCATCAGTACATGCCAGTTGCCAACCCTCTGAATTCTGATTGGGTGACCCTGGGGAGGCTGCAAGGGTCGTAAGTGTGAAAAGGAGATGCAGGTTACTTTTTCCACGGCCGTTGCCGCTTCGAACGGTCACTGAACGAACGGTCGTAAGTCGAGGGCCGCCTGTCCCGGAATCGCCATCGCGTGAGACGGGGACCAATGCAGCAATCGGCAGGGCAAGCACCCGTCGCAACTGCCCACTTTTCCCAGCACCGTCGTAAAGTTTGAACGGTCGCTAAAAGAACACGGAGGGCCACGCCCTCGTCCTCCCCCCCACCCCCGCGCCCCTGGTGGGGAGACAGCCGAGGGCTCCGGGGCTCCCTCTCCCCCCCCCTTTTTCACGCCGGCTTTGCCCGCAGGTGGAGCAGGAAGGGGCGCAGCTGCAGGCGAGGTGCGCCGGGCAGGCGGAGGAGCTGAGCCAGACGGGGCAGGAGCTGCAGGAGAGGCGCTCGGAGGGCGAGGCGGAGCTGAGGAGCCTGAAGGAGGCGCTCTTCCAGCTGGAGGACCAGGTGGAGCAGCAGCGGGTGGTCAGGCTGCACGACCAGCAGATCATCGGCCAGATGGAGGGTAGGTGGGGGGGCTGGGGGGTGGTGGCAGAGGAAGGATGGGTCAGTTGTGGCTTGCCCCCCCTCCCGCTTCCTTCCTTCCTTCTGGCTGGTGTGTCATCACTACAGCCCTGCGAGGTAGGATGGGAGAAAGAGGGCAGGCGGGTCAAGCTCTGCCTTTGGGACTCTGTGCAAGCTTGCTTTCTTTCTTTCTTTCTTTCTTTCTTTCTTTCTTTCTTTCTTTCTTTCTTTCTTTCTCCCTTCCTCTCTTTCTCTTTCTTGCTTTCTATCTTTCTCTCCCTTCCTCTTTCTTTCTGTCTTTCTTTCTTATTTTCTTTCTTTCTTTCTGTCTTTCTTATTTCTTTTTCTCTCTCCCTCCCTCTCTCTCTTTCTTTTCTTCCTCCCTCTCTTCCTCTCTTTTTTCTTTCTTTCTCTTTCTGTCCCTTTCTTGCTTGCTTGCTTGCTTTCTCCCTTCCTCTCTTTCTTGCTTTCTTTCTTTCTCTTCCTCCCTCCTTCCCTCTCTTTTTCTTTCTTTCTTTCTTTCTTTCTTTCTTTCTTTCTTTCTTATTTTCTTTCTCTTTCTGTCCCTTGCTTGCTTGCTTGCTTTCTCCCTTCCTCTCTTTCTTTCTTTCTCTTTCTCCCTCCTTCCCTCTTTTTCTTTCTTTCTTTCTTTCTTTCTTTCTTTCTCTTTCTTATTTTCTTTCTCTTTCTGTCTTTCTTTTCTTTCTTTTTCTCTCGCCGTCCCTCTCTTTTTCTTTCTTTCTTTCTTTCTTTCTTTCTTTCTTTCTTTCTCTCTCTCTCTCTCTCTCTCTCTCTCTCTTTTTCTCTTTTTCACCCTCTCTCACTTTTTCTCCCTCCTGCTCACCTCCTTCCTCTTTCCCCTTTTCAGTTGTGATGTTTGTAAAGTCATCATATGCCCTCCCATTTTATAAATCTTTTTGAGGTGGTCATTAAATGAATCTCTATCGTTATTAAATGATTATGGTAGTGATATCATTATCACCACTGTCATTAAGCAAAGTCATGATTTGCAGTTTTGCCAAAAATCAGAAGTAAACCGTAGTGTTCAAAAAAAACCCTTTAAATTATGGTCACATCTATTCAAAGTTGTCTGTTTAGGACAGACCCTCAAAAGCTACTCACTCACAACCTGGATTCAAAGTTATGACAGTCCCTCTCTTTTTTGCAGTCATGTGACCGCATTCCAGGTGCTCAATAAGCAGGTTGCATTTATGCCTGTTTGCAGGGTCCCACAGTTAGACCAATTAACCAGTGGAACTCCTTGCCTCCAGAAGCGGTGAATGCTCCAACACTGGATATTTTGAAGAAGAGACTGGACAGCCATTTGTCTGAAATGGTACAGAGTTTCCTGCCTGAGCAGGGGGTTGGACTAGATGACCTCCAAGGTCCCTTACAACTTTATTATTGTTATTATTGTTATTGTTATTCACGAGGCCACGACTTATGGAAATTTTCCAATTTCCAGTGGAAAAACACCACTGCAAACAATAGCTTTGCTTAATGACCGCTGCAAAAAAGTCATAAAATTGGGTGCCATCGGGTGGCGATCCGCTTAAGGACCACCACTACTTACAACTTTATTCTAGATCAGTGGTTCTCAACCTGAGGGTCGGGACCCCATTTGGGGTCGAATGACCATTTCACGGGGGTCGCCAAACCACGCTGTCCGCCATTTTTTTCCCTTTTCCCTAGCTGTCCTACTCCCTCTTATTGGTGGCCACACCCACTTGGGGGTCACCACAACATAGGGAATTGTATTATGGGGTCACGGCATTAGAAAGGTTGAGAACCACTGTTCTAGATCAGACCTCAGCTCTTTTGATGAGACAAGATCGCCACCTGCTGGACCATATTGAGCATGTTCATGATGGAGCTGAAATTATTGATTTATGAGCGGAGCGTAAAATTATTTATTTTACAGGATCCCAAATGTCCGTTTTGGATATTGTGGATCCTGCCAAAGAAATACATTTTATTTTGCCAAGTAAATACATTTTATTTTGCCAAATAAATACATTTTATTTTGCCAAATAAATACATTTTATATTGCCAAATAAATACATTTTATTTTGCCAAATAAATACAGTATATTTTGCCAAATAAATACATTTCAATTTTGCCAAATAAATACATTTCATTTTTTCCAAATAAATAAATTTTATTTTTTGCCAAATAAATACATTTTGTTTTGCCAAATAAATACATTTTATTTTGCCAAATAAATACAATATGTTTTGCCCAATAAATACATTTATTTTGTAAAAAATACATTTTATTTTGTAAAATAAATACATTTCATTTTTTGCCAAATCAATACATTTTATTTTGCAAAATAAATATTGTTTTGGTCGAGAGCAGATTGTTCCTCCACAAAAGGGCATCAGATTCTAACAGAGTTGGAAGGGACCTTGGAGGTCATCTAGTCCAACCCCTGCTCAGACAGACCCTATATCATTTCAGACAAATGGCTGTCCAGTCTCTTCTTAAAAACCTCCAGTGTTGGAGCATTCACAACTTCTGGAGGCAGGTTGTTCCACTGGTTAATTGTTCTGTCTGGAAGTTTCTCCTTAGTTCTAGGTTGCTTCTCTCCTTGATGAGTTTCCATCCGTTGCTTCTTGTCCTGCCTTCGGGGGCTTTGGAGAATAGCTTGACTCCCTCTTCTTTGGGGCAGCCCCTGAGACACTGGAAGGCTGCTATCCTGTCCCCCCTCGTCCTTCTCTTCATTAAACTAGACATACCCAATTCCAGCAACCGTTCTATCTTGAGGGAGGATGGATGTTCTGCCAACCCCTGCCTACCTTAGGAAGTGGAGATAGATTTAGATAAATTATGCCTCCACTTTCTTTATTCATTGGGTGTGTGTGTGTGTGTGTGTGTGTGTGTGTGTGTGTGTGTGTGTGTGTGTGTGAGGGGGAGATGGCCTTTTGAGGTTGGGCCACCGTCCCCTTCGGCCACCTTGTTCTCAAAATGCCTTTTCTTCCCAGACAACCTGCTCAAATTGGAAGACCAGAAGCTGGATCTGGAGAGGCAACTGAAGATGCTGAATAAACGAATTAAGGTGAGGTTCCGATGGAAGAGAATATCTGTGCCTCGGGGTTGAGCGGTTGGGGGTCCCTGGTGCTCTCTGAGCTGGGTGGGTTCCTGGCAGACATTTCATCATCAGAGCTAGAATGGAGTGTGGTTTGTGGAAAGGGAGGGAGGGAGGGAGGGAGGAGGAAGAGGAGGAGGAGGAGGAGACTGTAGGGGTCCTTGGTGCTCTCTGAGCTTTTCCTGCAGACATTTCATGACCCTACTAGATAGCATCATCAGTGCTAGAAAGGAAGGAGGTTTGCAGAGCAGAGGAGGAGGACTGTGGGGTCCCTGGTGCTCTCTGAGCTGGGTGGTTTTCCTGCAGACATTTTCATGACCCAACTAGGGAACATCATCAGTGCTAGGAGGGAATAGGCTTTGTGCTCTGTTTATCCTACGTTGCCCTATCAGTGTTGTGTGGGAGTGCTGCTTTCTTCTTAGGTCCTTGATTAGGCTGTTGTTTAATGGAGCCACTTTATATAAAAAGAGAGTAAAGATTCCTCCCTTGTAGCACTGATGATGTTACCTAGTTGGGTCATGAAATGTCTGCAAGAAAACCACCAAGCTCAGAGAGCAGCAAGGACCCCACAGTTCTCCTCCTCCTCCTCCTCTTCCTCCTCCTCCTCCTCCTCTTCTTCTTCTTCTTCTTCTTCTTCTTCTTCTCCTTCTCCTTCTCCTTCTCCTTCTTCTTCTTTGCCTTCTCCTCCTCCTCCTCCTCCTCCTTCTTCTTCTTCTCCTTCTCCTTCTCCTTCTCTTTCTTCTTCTTCTTCTTCTTCTTCTTCTTCTTCTTCTTCTTCTTCTTCTTCTTCTTCTTCTTCTCTCCTTCTCTTCCTCCTCCTCCTCCTCCTCCTCCTCCTCCTTCTCCTTCTGCTTTCCTCAAATTCCACTCCCTTGCAGCACTGATGAAGTTACCTAGTTGGGTCATGAAATGTCTGCAAGAAAGCCACCAAACTCAGAGAGCACCAAGGATCCCACAGTCCTCCTCCTCTTCTTCTTCTTCTTCTTCTTCTTCTTCTTCTTCTTCTTCTTCTTCTTCTCTCTTCCTCCTCCTCCTCCTCCTCCTCCTCCTTCTGCTTTCCTCCAATTCCACTCCCTTCTAGCACTGATGAAGTTACCTAGTTGGGTAATCAAACGTCTGCAAGAAAGCCACCCAACTCAGAGACCACCCAGGTGAAGTTCTCTGTTGCTGAATCAGCCGCAGCAGCAGCTTGTGGGGAGATTATCCCACTTGATCAAAGATCTTCAGAGGGGGGGGGGGAAAGCTCCCACCCCAATCCCTGCAGATGCCTCAGGCAAATACCAGCTGCACCCACCACCCTGACCGTTTTGTGACCCCTCTTCCCTCACCCCGGCTGCTCTTGTGGGCGGGAGGCAACCCACGTCTGAAAGTCAAAGCCACGTGATTAAATCGGGAAAGAAACAGGAAACCGTTAGCGTGCCAAATAAAATCAAAAGCTTATCAAACTGGCTGCAGTCAGGTCTTTTCAGACAGTTGGGGAGGATCAGAGATTCCTGCGCACTCGTTTACTTAAAACCTTTTGTGTGGCTGCCCGCCTCGACTGTAACTTTCTGGGGGAAATCGCTGTAAAACCCAACGGAGCCTTAGAGAAAGAATGCAAAAGCAGAACACATCAGCTAAACTCCTGGCAATAAAAACAGGAATAACAACAACAACAAGAACAACAACAATAATAATACACTGCACTGAAGTAAAAAAAAAAATGGCATCCACAGGAGGAAAAAATCTAAGACGTAATTAGAATATTTTTAACTTGGGATCTAAGCCCAATATTTCCCAAAGTAGACCATTTTAATTCTGGGAGAAGTCCATGCAATCTTCAGATTGCCAAGTTTGAGAAGCGTTGTTCTCGATAGAAACAGAGGACACCGACGGCGGAAAGTTCTTTTTTTTTAATTAATGTAATTAATTAAACCCTTTTAATGTAATGAATTAATTCTTTTCATCCATTGAATGAATTCTTTTTCATCCATTGAATTAATTCTTTTTCATCCATTTATTTTTAAGTTATTATTTTAATTAATTAATTTAATTTAATTAATTCTTTTTCATCCATTTAATTTATTCTTTTTAATTAATTTATTTTTAAATTATTATTTTAATTCTTTTTAATTAATTCTTTTTAATTGATTTATTTAATTCTTTTTAATTAATTTATTTAATTATTTCTTTTTTATTGATTTATTTAATTAATTCTTTTTAATTGATTTATTTAATTTATTTTTAATTCTTTTTAATTGATTAATTCTTTTTAATTAATTTATTTTTAAATTATGATTTTAATTATTTTAACTAATTCTTTTTAATTTATTTAATTAATTCTTTTAAATTAATTTAATTCTTTTTAATTGAGTTATTTAATTAATTCTTCTAAATTGATCTATTTTTAATTAATTCTTTTTAATTAATTAATTTAATTCTTTTTAATTAATTTAATTTATTTATTTTTAAATTATTACTTTTAGATTATGGGTGGTCCTCAGCTGAGCCCAAAATTTATGTTGCTAAGTGTGAGAAATTGGTTCAGTGAGGGAGTTTTGCCCCGTTTTACGACTTTTCTCGCCACGGCTCTTAAGTGAATCACTGTTGAATTAGTGCGACCGTCGTTAAGTGAATCTGGCTTCTCCCCGTTGCCTTTGCTTGCCAGAAGGTCATGAAATGGGATCACAGGACCCTGGGGACACTGCGACCGTCATAACTTTGAACCAGTTCTCAAGTATCCAAATACAAATCACATGGATGCTGCAACAGTCGTTAAATGTGAAAAATGGTCCTAAGTCACTTTTTCCAATGCTGCTGTAACTTTGAACGGTCACTAAATGGACCGTTGTAACTCGAGAACTACCTATATTTTTAGTTTAGTTTAGTTTTAATTTTTGTCCAACTGTGGACATGTGCTTATACCAAGAGTGTTTAAACTCAAGTGACCGATGGATAGATTTAATTCCCAGAATTCTTAGCACTAGCATACTGGCTAGGGAATTCTGAGAGTTGTCCAGATAGTCCTTGACTTACAGCTGTTCATTTAGTGACCATTCGGAGTTACAATGGCACTGAGAAAAGTGATTTATGATCAGAATCAGACTACAGCTGGAAGGGACCTTGGAGGTCCTCTAGTCCAGCCCCCTGCTCAAGCAGGAGACTCTAGACCATTTCAATCAATCAATCAATCAATCAATCAATCAATCAATATACAGCTGGAAGGGACCTTGGAGGTCTTCTAGTCCAGCCCCCTGCTCAAGCACGAGACCATTCCAGACATGTTTCACAATGACAACCGTTGCAGCATCCCCCTGGTCAGTCACGTGACCTTCCAACAAGCCAAGTCAATGGGGGGGGAGGCCCGATTCGCTTTAATGACCCTGTGACTCACTTAACAGCGGCTGTGACTCACTTAACCACGGGGGCCGGAAAGCTCATCCAGCGGGGCCAAACTCACGTCTCAAGCATCTCGCTTAGCCACAGAGATTTTGGGGCGCCGTTGCGGTCGTAAGCCGAGGACCTCCTGTGTCCGGTTGGCCGTTTTCGTCCCGCAAAGGCTAGCCAGTCCTGACCCTCCCTCCCTCCCTCCGCCCCGCAGGAGGACACGGAGGAGTGGCGCCGCTTCCAGGCCGACCTGCAGACCGCCGTGGTGGTGGCCAACGACATCAAATGCGAGGTGCAGCAGGAGCTGCGGGCCGTCAAACGGCGCCTCCTGGAGGAGGAGGAGAAGACTGCACGGTTGCAGAAGGAGCTGGAGGAAGTGCAAGGAGGAAGCAGCCGGTGAGGGGCTGGGGGGGTGCGTGGCAGCGGCGGGGAGGGGTCCTAACCTCCCCCCTCCCCAGCAGCCTGGTTTGTGGGGGGGAGGGGTACCTTTCTCTCTCCCCAGCCTTGGGACCCACTCTGCATCGTTCTCTCGCGCAGGCTTTGGCGAAAGGCACTGTGGCATTTGTGTGTGCAAAAAAGCGTCCTTGTTACACAACTGTTTGTACTGTACTGGACAGTGGGCAGGAGTGGTAGGTGGGTGGGTTGGTTGATTATTTATTTTTCTTTTTTTCTTTCTTTTTATTCGTTTATTCATTCATTTATTCTTTTGTTTATTTACTGATTCATTTATTCATTCTTTTATTCATTCATTTTTTATTTTTTCATTCTTTTATTTAGTCATTTATTCCTTTATTTATTCATTTATTCAGTCTTTTATTCATTCATTCTTTATTTATTTATTTTTTCTTTTTTATATTTATTTATTCTTTTAATTTTTTATTTATTTACTTATTCATTCTTTTATTTGTTCCTTTATTTTTTCTTTCTTCTATTTAGTCATTTCTTTATTCATTTATTCTTTTATTTATTCATTTATTCATTCTTTTATTCATTCATTCTTTATTTATTTTTTCATTCTTTTATTTAGTCATTTATTCCTTTATTTATTCATTTATTGTCTTTTATTCATTCATTCATTCTTTATTTACTTATTCATTCTTTTATTCGTTCCTTTATTTTCTCTTTCTTCTATTTAGTCATTTCTTTATTCATTTATTCTTTTATTCATTCATTTATTCATTCATTATTTATTTATTTTTTCTTTCTTTTACTTAGTCATTTCTTTATTTATTCCTTTATTTATTTACTTATTCATTTATTCATTCTTTTATTCATTCATTATTTATTTTTTCTTTCTTTTTTCTTTCTTTTCTTGATTCATTTATTCTTTATTTATTTACTGATTCATTCATTCTTTCATTCATTCATTATTTATTTATTCATTCTTTTCTTTTATTTAGTCATTTATTCTTTTATTTAATTATTCATTCATTCATTACTTACTGATTTTTCTTTCATTTAGTCATTTATTCTTTTATTTATTTAATTATTCGTTTATTCATTCTTTTATTCATTCATTCTTTCTTTTATTTTTTTCATTTATTCACTTATTTATCTGTCTATTTGTAAAATTTATTAACCAGCCATCTTGTCACACAGGAACTCTGGGTGGTTCCTTCTTTTCTGTACTGATCAGAGTGCACCCGGAATGTGGTGTCGGGTTTTATAAAAATCAGAATAACAAAAGTTGGAAGGGACCTTGGAGGTCATCTAGTCCAACCCCGTGCTCAGGCAGGAAACCCTAAACCAGTGATGGCGAACCTTTTAGAGACCGAGGGCCCAAACTGCAACCCAGAACCCACTTATGCATCGTCGGGTGCCGGGTGGGTGTGGCCCATTGGGTGGGCGTGGCTGCAGTGATAACAGCAGACTGGGTGGGAGTAAAAAGTTCAATCCATCAATTCCAACTTTGCGAGATCTTTTTTTTTCCCGCGAGAAGTTGAAATGGACTGATTGAACCTTTTTTTTTTTTTTGCACATGGCGGCGGAGGCCTAAAGCGAAAAGGTTTTATAAAACCCAGCTGAAGGCCTAGGACTGGGGCGATGGCGCGCGTGCCCACAGAGAGGGCTCTGAGTGCCGCCTCTGGCACCCATGCCATAGCTTCGCCGCCGCTGCCCTACAACATCTGGAGGCCGGTTGTTCCACTGGTTAATTGTTCTCACTGTCAGGAAGTTTCTCCTTAGTTCTAGGTTGCTTCTCTCCTTGATGAGTTTCCATCTGTTGCTTCTTCTCCTGCCTTCAGGCGCTTTGGAGAATAGCTTGACTCCCTCTTTGGGGCAGCCCCTGAGATACTGGAACCGATGAAGGGGTGTGCTCCAGAGAGGAAGCAAATGATGGGGACATTCGAAGAGAAAGTTACGAGAAGTTTTTGGAGCTGGGGGGGGGGGACTTAGGTTGGAGAAGACGACATGGCCGCGGCCTCCAAGTTGTAGAGGGCCTTTGTAGAAGATGGAGCAGATGTACTGAGATGGTTCTAGAAGACAAGAAAGGGCTCAAACCACAAGGAAGATGGCTGGCTGGTTGTGGGTGGATGGGTGGATGGACGGAGAGAGGGATGGAGGGAGGGAGGGACAGACAGAGGGAGGGAGGGATGGAGAGGGAGGGATGGAGGGACAGACAGATAGAGGGATGGATGGAGAGGGAGGGATGGAGGGATGGAGAGGATGGAGAGACAGACCGACGGAGGGATGGGGAGTCGAGGGACAGATGGAGGGATGGATGGTGGGATGGAGAGAGGGAGGGATGGAGGGACAGACAGACGGAGGGATGGAGAGTGGAGGGACAGGGAGGGATGGAGAGAGGAGGGAGGGATGGATGGTGGGATGGAGAGAGGGAGGGATGGAAAGTGGAGGGACAGAGGGAGGGATGGAGAGAGATGGAGGGATGGATGGATGGAGGGACAGATGGAAGGATGGATGGTGGGATGGAGAGAGGGAGGGATGGAGGGACAGACATGGAGGGAGGGATGGAGGGACAGACAGACGGAGGGATGGAGAGTGGAGGGACAGAGGGAGGGATGGAGAGAGGGAGGGATGGATGGAGGGACAGAGAGATGGAGGGATGGATGATGGGATGGAGAGAGGGAGGGATGGAGGGAGAGACATGGAGGGATGGATGGAGGGATGGAGGTACAGACAGACGGAGGGATGGAGAGTGGAGAGATGGAGGGACTGACGGATGGATGGACAGATGGAAAGATTAGATAAATGGAGGGATGCAAGGTTAGATGGGAGGAGGGATGGAGGAAAAAAAGTCACCTTCCCAAACGAGGCGGGAAGAAGACCATCCGATCCGTCCATCTCCGAGGATGCGCCTTCCGTTTAGGAGCCTCGCTTGGTCTGCCCGTCTCCGTCCGTCCGTTCGATTTCCCTCGCCTTTCCGTCTGTCAGGCTTTCGTGTGTTGTTTTTTTTTTTGTCAGTTGAATATCGTGGAATTGCCGTCATTTAATCCCCAGGGAGGGCATCGGTTTCCTTTTGAAACTGACCGGGGCTCCTCCTGTGAGCGCGGTAAAAAGCTGCAGGCTTTTCAAGCCCGCGTTGGGGGAATTCGAACCTCAGACCCAAAAAGCAAAACACAGGTAGTTCTCGACTTAACGACCTGCAACCGGGATGAGAATTTCGGTTCTTAAGCAAAGCTGTTCGTCGTACGGGTCTTGCCTCTTTTAAATTAAGCGAACCGCTACCATCGTTAAGCGAACCGCATAGTCGTTAAGCGAAGCAGGCTCCCCCCCAATTGACTTTGCCTGTCAGAAACCGGCTGGGAAAGGTCGCCAAGGATGATCACGTGACCCCCTGGGAGACGCTGCGACCGTCATAAGTACGAATCCCAAAAATTTTTGATCACGTAGGGGCCACAGGGATGTTGCGACGGCCGCGAAGTGTGAAAAACGCCTTTTTTTTCCCCAGTGCCGTTGTGACTTTGAATCGGCACTAAGCGAGCGGTCGTACGTGGAGGACTACCTGTTATTGTTAACGGCCTGCCCATTTCAGAAAGCTGCAAGGCTACATTCCTTAGGTCTCCATTTCTCTGGTTAAACAGTGTCACTCCTCTGAAAACTGACTCCATACATTTGCCAACCATGAGGACTAGCACCTTGGCTTCCTGCTTAAAACGGAAGCAAGGATTCTTGAGAAAGAAGAGTTGGGGTACTAAACGGGGAACAATGGAGGTGGGTGGGCTTTTGGTAGAGACCGTAGAGTTGTTGTTTTTTATTTATGTTCTATTTGTCTTTTGTAAAGTCGTTCCTAACCCAAGAAAGTTCTGGAACCCCCCCCCCCCACCTATTATTACTCCAATCCTTTTTTTACCTGTCCGGAAACAAACATGTGCAGGTAGACAGTCCCCTTCATTCTCGCACTGACAGAATAACAAAAGATTAAGTAACCTTTATTGTCATTTTTTTCCCTGTGGGCGCAACGGCACACATTAAAAAATGAAATTAAGTTGCTTGCTCTCAAAGTGTACACACATACATAACACACATTTAAAACATACTATCTACAACAGTGGTTCTCAACCTTTTTAATGCCGCGACCCCCCCCCAACTGGTCGTAAGTCGAGGACTACTCAACCGGTCGTAAGTCGAGGACTACTCAACTGGTGCAGCACCGTTTGCAGAATGGGACTTTTGGCGGGCTCAGCAGGGCAGAGACAGCCTGGACAATTCCTATTGGCTTTTGAAAGCCAATAGAATTAGACTCTATTCAAGAGAGTCTATTCTATTGGCTTTCAAAAGCCAATAGAATAAAAGGGAGTAGCACAGCTAAGGAAAAGGGGGGAAAAATGGCGGACTGCGTTGTTTGGCGACCCCTGTGAAATGGTCATTCGACCCCAAATGGGGTCCTGACCCACAGGTTTAGAACCACTGATCTACAACATATGTATGCACCTACACCCTTACATAGAAGTAACATATAAATATTATTCACTGTCCATCTTGAATACATAACGGAAGGAGGAAGAGTTGGAAGAGACCTCAAAGGTCATCTAGTCCAACTCCCTTGCACAGCCAGGAAACCCTATATCATTTTTAGACAAATGGCTGTCCCGTCTCTTCAAAATCTCCAGTGATGGAGCACCCACAATTAAACAGAATAGCAGAGTTGGAAGGGACCTCAGAGGTCATCTAGTCCAACCCCCTGCTCAGGCAGGAGACCCGATACCATCCCAGACAAATGGTTGTCCAATTTCTTGTTAAAAACCTCCAGTGTTGGAGCATTCACAGCTTCTGGAGGCAGGTTGTTCCACTGGCTAATTGTTCTAACTGTCAGGAAATTCCTCCTTAGTTCCAGGTTGCTTCTCTCCTTGATGAGTTTCCATCCGTTGCTTCTTGTCCTGCCTTCATGTGTTCTGGAAAATAAGTGGACCCCTCCCCTCTTCTTTGGGGCAGCCCCTCAAATATTGGAACTCTGTTGTCATGTCACCCTTGGTCCTTCTTTTCTTTAGACTACACTAGACCAGGGATAGGCAGCCTTGGCTCTTTTATGACTTGTGGACTTCAACTCCCAGAATTCCTGAGCCAGCATGGCTCAGCTTGGAAACCTCCCTTTCCCCTCAGCGTGGCTGGCTCAGGAATTCTGGGAGTTGAAGTCCACGAGTCATGAAGGGGGCATAGTTCCCCCATGCTGGCTCAGGAATTCTGGGAGTTGAAGTCCATGAGTCATGAAGGGGGCCATAGTTCCCCCATGTTGGCTCAGGAATTCTGGGAGTTGAAGTCCACGAATCATAAGTTGGCCATAGTTCCCCCATGCTGGTTGAGGAATTCTGGGAGTTGAAGTCCACGAGTCATGAAGGGGCCATAGTTCCCCCATGCTGGCTCAGGAATTCTGGGAGTTGGAAGTCCCCAAGTCATGAAGGGGGCCACAGTTCCCCCATTGCTGGCTCAGGAATTCTGGGAATTGAAGTCCCCGAGTCATGAAGGGGGCCATAGTTCCCCCATTGCTGGCTCAGGAATTCTGGGAGTTGAAGTCCGCGAGTCGTGAAGGGGGCCATAGTTCCCCCATTGCTGGCTCAGGAATTCTGGGAGTTGAAGTCCAGCAGTCATGAAGGGGCCATAGTTCCCCCATGCTGGCTCAGGAATTCTGGGAGTTGAAGTCCACAAGTCA
This sequence comes from Crotalus helleri, assembly GCA_024509115.1. NCBI lineage: Eukaryota > Metazoa > Chordata > Lepidosauria > Squamata > Viperidae > Crotalus > Crotalus helleri. The sequence continues at coordinate 1,742,217 of JAKSXO010000065.1, read as the reverse complement.
TGAAGGGGCCACAGTTCCCCCATGCTGGCTCAGGAATTCTGGGAGTTGAAGTCCACGAGCATAAAAGAGCCAAGGTTGCCTACCCCTGGACTAGACAGGAAAAGCCCCCATTGACAAAATGGCTCATTCACACACAACATTTCTCCTTCCCGAGTTTTTTCCCCTCTATCCCCATGCCAGTTCCAATCCGGTGCCCCCACCACCACCCCATTCCTGCTTTTTCTCTCCCCGCAAACACGCGCCCATCAACGCATAAACGAGCTTCCGTTCCTGGAGCAGCTGGCAAGCTGGACCCGGCCCCGGTTTCCGAAGATCGTCCGAAGCCAAGGTAAGAGTTGGTCCCCCGATAACACATCCCACTCCCCTCTGCCCATCTAACCCCCCTCCTCATCCGTCCCTCCTCGGGCGATGAATTTTCTCCCCTATCCCAAAAGTCCCCTTTTTTCCCCATGGCAGGTAACCCCCCCCCTTTCTCTCTTCTAGAGACCCAGTTTGTCGTGTTTGTGTCGCCTCCGTGCGTCTCGTCTGCTGCTCTGCTTCTTTTGCTCCATCCGTCGCCTTGTGTGTTGCCGCTATCCTGTCTTGCAGAGCGCTGGGAAGCCTTGCGCCCCCCTCCCCAAATAAAGGGGGCGCTGGTTGAAGGCTTGCCCCTGTCCAAGGGGTTTAGCCCCTTCCGTAGGGCTCCGTCGTGGCAGACGGGCGACCGGGCCCACCTTTTGGGTAAGGAGGCACTTGGAGACGGGGTGAATGGCCAGGGGCAGGCGTACAGGCAATCCTCGAGTTACGACCAACTTATGGGCCCCCAAATTGCCCATTTTTTGCTGAGTTTTGTCCCATTTTACGACCTGTGTTCCCACTGTCATTAAGCGAGTCACCGCAGCTGTTTAAGTGACTCACACGGTTGTTAAGTGAATCTGCCATCCGCAAAAAGGGGAATCACGTAACATCCTGTCCCGGGGACACTGCGATGAGTCAGTTGTGCCCAGCGTCCGAATTCAGAACTCCCCAATTGGTGTTGCTAAGTGAAACATCGGTGAAGTGAGTTTTGCCCCGTTTTACGCCCTGTCTTGCCACTGTTGTTAAGTGAATTGCCGCAGTGGTTAAGCGAGTCACACACGGTCGTTAAGCGAATCCGGTTTCCCCCACTTGACTTGGCTCGTCCGAAGGGGATCACCTGACCCCCCCGGGGGACGCTGCGACCGTCGTAAATACGAGTCAGTTGCCAAACCTCTGAATTTTGATCCCGGGACCCTGGGGGGGGGATGCTGCAAACGGTCGTAAAGTGGGAAAAAACGGTCCTTTTTACAGTACCGTGGTAAGTTTGGACGGTCACTAAATGAACGGTCGTAAGTGGAGGACTACCTGGATCGTGCGCTCCCTTCCTAAAGCAGGGGTTATGACTGACTTCACGGCGTGCATCAAAAAAAAAAAAACACCACAATTTGTCCTGGCTGTGATAAAACTCATTTTTTCATTTCTCTCTTCTTCTTTTTTTCTCTATAGATCTCAAATCCTGGTGAATTAACTCGCTCCGGGAATAATATTCGGCTCCAATTAGAACAGCAAAATCTTCCACCGGAGGAGAAATGTGGTTTTGAGCGAGAAGCATCGGGGCCTGAAGAGAAAATTTAAAAAAAAAAGCAAAACTCAGAGAAACACCCTCCCCCCCGATCTTTTATTCATTTTAATTTCGGTGGGGTCCATGCTTCTTTCCGACGTTTTTCAGACACGGATGTTTTACGGAATTCCGAAAACTGCTGCTGAGGCAATGCCGGTCATCTCAGGAGTGGATTGAAAAAGGGAGGGGGGGGGCTCTGTGATCTGGGGGGTGGGTGGGTGGGTGGCTTTTCCCGTTCTGCCTGCCTGGCGGTGTTGGCCAGCTCGTCTCAGCGGCCGTAAAGGTTTTTCTGCTCGGGACGGTCGGGATTTAAAACTTCTGCTCTTGCTAGAAAATCTTGCAAGGAACGGTCAAAAGATCTGAAATCTGCAGGCAGGCTGGCAGATTGAAAGGGGGAAGAAGTGGGGGGGATAGATGGGGGGAGAGTCTGGGGTCAGGAGTGACCCCCTTGGGGTCAATGACCCTTTCAGGGTTCTGCGGAAAGGCTTTTTTGCGGCTTTAATTTTGATTTTGGGGGTGTATTTTCCTCCCACGGGTCTTGGCCTAGAATAATAATAATAATAATGATGATGATGATGATGTTGGAAGGGACCTTGGAGGTCATCTACTCCAATCCCCTGCTCAGGCAGGAAATAGCCTTCCTCCCATTCCGAATCAGAAGAACAGAGTTGGAAGGGACCTTGGAGGTCATCTAGTCCAACCCCCCTGCTCAGGCAGGAAATAGCCTTCCTCCCATTCAGAATCAGAAGAACAGAGTTGGAAGGGGCCTTGGAGGTCATCTAGTCCAACCCCCCTGCTCAGGCAGGAAATAGCCTTCCTCCCATTCCGAATCAGAAGAACAGAGTTGGAAGGGGCCTTGGAGGTCATCTAGTCCAACCCTCCCCCCCCAAGCAGGAGACCCTACACCATTTCTGACAGAGGGCAGCCCAGTCTCTTGAAAGCTTCCAGTGATAAAACTCCCACAACATCTGGAGGCAACACTTGTTCCATCGGTTGATTGTTCTCACGGTCAGAAAAATGTCTGCCACTTTAAGAGGTTTGGACTTCAACTCCCAGCATTCCTCCACCTCTAAAAGTTACCCAGGGGGAGGAACACCGGCCTGTAGTGTGACCTTTGGTCTCTGAAGCTTCAATCTCCCCCTTGGTTGAGAGAGGTCCCAGATCTGGGCTGCCAAACTGAAGGCGACCACCAGAGGGCAGCAAAAGATGCACCAAACAGTCTCTTCCCTCTGGTGGTCAACTACAGCATTGCAGCTCAGATCTGGCCAGCCTCTACTACAGTGGTGGCGAACCTATGGCCCGGGTGCCAGAGGCGGCACTCAGAGCCCTCTCGGTGGGCGCGCGCGCCGTCGCCCCAGTCCTAGGCCTTCAGCGGGGTTTTATAAAACCTTTTCGCTTTAGGCCTCCGTCGCCGTGTACAAAAAAAAAAAAAGGTTCAATCAATCAGTCCATTTCAACTTCTCGCGGGAAAAAAAAACTATCTTGCAAAGTTGGAATTGATGGATTGAACTTTTTAGTCCCACCTAGTCTGCCGTTATCGCCGCAGCCACGCCCACCCAATGGGCCACGCCCACCCAATGGGCCACACCCACCCGGCACCCCACGATGCGTAAGTGGGTTTTGGGTTGCAGTTTGGGCCCTCGGTCTCCAAAAGGTTCGCCATCACTGCTCTACTACATAGGTGGCCTTCCAACTCGGCAACTTTTAAGATGGATGGACTTCAACTCCCAGAATTCCTCAGCCAGCCCACAAGTTCATTTTACGGCCCGCAATGGTCGTAAGGCTCATAAGTCTGGACAGCCATTTGTCCAAAATGGTGCAGGGCAGTGGTTCTCAACCTGTGGGTCGGGACCCCGTTTGGGGTCGAGCGACCATTTCACGGGGGTCACCAAACAACGCAGTCCGCCATTTTTTCCCCCCTTTTCCTTAGCTGTGCTACTCCCTTTTATTCTATTGGCTTTTGAAAGCCAATAGAATAGACTCTCTTGAATAGAGTCTAATTCTATTGGCTTTCAAAAGCCAATAGGAATTGTCCAGGCTGTCTCTGCCCTTCTGAGCCTGCCAAAAGTCCCATTCTGCAAACGGTGCTGCACCAGTTGAGTAGTCCTCGACTTACGACCGGTTGGATAGTCCTCGACTTATGACCGGTTGGGGGGGGTCGCGGCATTAAAAAGGTTAAGAACCATTGGTGTAGGGTTTCCTGCCTGAGCAGGGGGTTGGACTCGATGACCTCCGAGTGCCCTTCCAACTTTATTATCATTATTATTATTATTACTTTTTTTTTCAGCGCCGTTGTAACTTTTGGGGTCACCAAACGAACTCTTGTAAATTGAGGGTTACCTGTATTTCAGTGGCGCACGCCTGGAGCAAGGGGTTGGGCTGAATGACCTCTAAGACCCCTTCTAGGGCCCATGCTCTTGCTGTTGTCTGAAAAGCCCCTTTTTGGGGGGAAGCGCTGGCACCCCCACTTATCAGCTTCTGAACCTTAACTCCGTCGCTCATTTTGAGCGGTGTGTCCTCTCCCCTTCCTCCCGTCTTGTGCAGCCAGAAAAAGCGGTCGGGAACCCAAATTTGGGACGCGTCAAAAGCCACGTCCTTTAGTAATAGTAGTAAAGTTGGAAGGGACCTTGGAGGTTATCTAGTCCAACCCCCTGCTCAGGCAGGAAACCCTACACCATTTTGGACAAATGGCTGTCCAGTCTCTTCTTAAAAGCCTCCAGTGTTGGAGCATTCACAAGTTCTGGAGGCAGGTGGTTCCGCTGATTAATTGTTCTCACTGTCAGGAAGTTTCTCCTTAGTTCTAGGTTGCTTCTCTCCTTGATTAGTTTCCACCCGTTGCTTCTTGTCCTGCCTTCTGGCACCTTGGAAAATAGCTTGACTCCCTCTTCTTTGGGGCAGCCCCTGAGATATTGGAACACTGCTATCATATCCCCCATGGTTCTTCTCTTCATTAAACTAGACATTCCCAATTCCAGCAACCGTTCCTTATATGTTGTAGCCTCCAGTCCCCTAATTATCTTTGTTGCTCTTCTCTGTACTCTTTCTAGAGTCTCAACGTCCTGTTGGCACAGATCATTCCCAAAAGCTGGGGATGCCTGCTAGCTACTGCCCACCGCTGGGCTCAAAGTCAGGAAAACCTGGCCAGGGAATGGGGGGGGGGAACGTGTGTGGCACGGCGAGGGTCCCACATGTCTGCCCTCCGAAAAGCCATTGAGTGAGCAGAGCCCGGGACTGGATGTCCCGAAAAAGAACTCGGAAATCTATAAGGCTTTGGGACTTATTAATAGTCTCTCCGGAGTCTTGCAGCTGTGAGAGAAAAGAGGGGGGGGGTCTTTGGGGGGGCAGGTGGGCTTTTGGGGGGGCAAATGGAGGAAGAAAAGCACATTCAGAGCAGCTGCTTGCTCTGCCCGTCCCCCGTGCGTGGGTGCTGTTCCTCCTCCACGCAAGCAGCATCCTCCTTCCTCCAGCTGCAGGTGGCGAATCCCGTTTCTTCCCGAAAATATTGCAACTTCCTTCCTGCTTAATCCTTGGCACGAGATCTCAGTCTCGGAGTTACACACGTATTGGTGCTGCTGCTAAACAGGGGGTCTTTTGTGGGTCCTTGGTGCGTTCTGAGCTGGGCGGTTTCCTTGCGGACGTTTCGTTGCCCGAACTAGGGAGTGCAAGAACGGAAAGCAGCCCGCCCTCCCTCCTCGCACTGAGGGTGTTACCTAGTTGGGTCACGAAACGTCTGCAAGGAAGCCGCCCAGCTCAGAGAGCACCAAGGACCCCCACGGTCGTCCTCTTCTTCCTCACGGCAAACCCCACTCCCTTCTAGCACGGATGATGTTAGCTAGTTTGGTCATGAAACATCTGCAAGGAAAGAGCCAAGCTCAGAGAGCACCAAGGACCCCACAGTTGTCCTCCCTTTCTTTTCCTCCTTCTCCTCCTCCTCCTCCTCTCCCTCCCTCCTTCTTGCACTGATGATGTTCCCTAGCTGGGTTATGAAACGTCTGCAAGAAAACCACCCAGCTTAGAGGGCAACAAGGACCCCACAGCCCTCCTCCTCTTTCTTCTTCTTCTTCTTCTTCTTCTTCTTCTTCTTCTTCTTCTTCTTCTTCTTCTTCTTCTTCTTCTTCTTCTTCTTCTTCTTCTTCTTCTTCTTCTTCTTCTTCTTCTTCTTCTTCTTCTTCTTCTTCTCCTTCTCCTTCTCCTCCTTCTCCTTCTCCTCCTTCTCCTCTTCCTCCTCCTTCTCCTTCTCCTTCTTATTCCTCCTCCTCCTCTTCTTCCTCCTTCTTGCACTGATGATGTTCCCTAGCTAGGTCATGAAACGTCTGCAAGAAAACCACCCAGCTCAGAGGGCACCAAGGACCCCATAGCCCCCCTCCTCTTTCTTCTTCTTCTTCTTCTTCTTCTTCTTCTTCTTCTTCTTCTTCTTCTCCTCCTCCTCCTCCTCCTCCTCCTCCTCCTCCTCCTCCCTTTCTTCTTCATCTCCTCCTCCTCCCTCCTTCTAGCACTGTTGATGTTCCCTAGCTGGGTCATGAAACGTCTGCAAGAAAACCACCCAGCTCATAGGGCACCAAGGACCCCACAGCCCTCCTCCTCCTCCTCCTCCTCCTCCTCCAATTCCACTCCCTTCTAGCACTGATGAAGTTACCTAGTTGGGTAGTCAAACGTCTGCAAGAAAACCACCCAGCTCAGAGGGCACCCAGGACCCCACAGTCCTCCTCCTCCTCCTTCCCCCCAAACCCCCCTCCCTTCTAGCTCTGATGGCATTACCTAGTTTGGTCATGAAACATCTGCAAGGAGACTGCCAAGCCCAAACTGTACCAAGGGCCCCTCTTTTGACCCTTCACCTCTTCTCTAGCAACCCTTTCCCACTCTCCCCATCATTCCCAAATGGGGCAGACCGCTCTCTTGTGCCACTTCCTCTCCCCACTTCCTGGCAGGGCGGAACGCTGCAGGGAGCAGAGCCTTCTCAATAGGGGGGGGCTGGGGGAGACCCCCCCCCCACTGTTGGCCCTTCTCTCCCCGTGCAAACCCAATTCTGCCGGGGTTTTTTTTGCTGTGGGGTTTTTTTTTTCCAGTTCCGAGCTGAGCTTTCCTGCGTGTTATTCCCGTCGTGCCTCTGTGTCCGCTATTTCCGCCTGCGACATTGTCGTGACTTACGGGTGTTTTGCTGCTGTGCGGCTCTTTTTCAGAAATGACTTTTCTTCCATTCCTGCTTCCAGAGAAAATCTGCATGATCTTGAGAACATAGTAATAATAATTATAATAAATGTGTGACCTCTTTTGCAATAAAATAAATCCAGCCCTCTCCTGGTTTCCTGTTGCTGTGGCTTCTTTCTCGATAACGCTGTTTATATCGAGTGGTTGCTTTCGGTTGGTTTCGTATCCCGTGATTTTTGTGATTTTTTTTTTTTTTACAAGGAACTCAAGGCAGCCGACAGACCTAATCGTTGTTCCTCCTCCTGTTTCCCTCAACAACGGCCCTGCGAGGTGGGCTGGGTTGAGAGAAGGCAACTAGCCCAGAGCCAACTGGTTGACTCTCATGGCTAAGGCGGGATTAGAACTCGCCGTCTCCCGGTGATTGGCCCAAAGTCACTCAGCAGCTTTCGGGCTGAAGGCCGGACTAGAACTCACTGTCTCCTGGTGATTGGCCCAACGTCACCCAGATGTCTTTCTTGGCCCGTACAGAACTAGAACTCGCCGTCTCCTGCTGATTGGCCCAAAGTCACCCAGATGTCTTTCTTGGTCTATACAGAACTAGAACTCGCCGTCTCCTGCTGATTGGCCCAAAGTCACCCAGATGTCTTTCTTGGTCCGTACAGAACTAGAACTCGCCATCTCCTGGTGATTGGCCCAAAGTCACCCAGCCGCCTTACATTCCTAAGGCAGAACTAGAACTCACTGTCCCAGTTTCTAGCATGGCGCCTTAACTTCTAGATCAAACTGGCTTTTCTCTACTGCACCTTATTTTGCAAATGTGATTGTGGCAGGCCGCCATTCGTACCTTCTGAATATCCACTGGGGTGTATGTTTGTGTGTGCATGGGGGGGGGCGGCTCTGTTCATCCGAACAATTCCAAGGACTTTGTCCCAAATTGCAACGATGTGTAGGAGGACAGTGTTCAAATTTGTGACTTGGAACCCCCCCCTCCCAAAGCATGGAGGGGCTGGTCAAAAAAAAACCCCTCCCCCCAAAAAAGGTTGGTATGATGGAGAGATTGCTTTTAAAAATAAATGTTGGTTGTTCTCTGCATTGGGGAACACTGAGGTTACACGAGGGATCCTTTTTTATTGTTTCCTGTGGCGATGGCTGCGATCAGAGTCTGCTGGTGGTTACAAATCTGATTTTGCACCAAAGTAGATGCAAATGGTTCTGCTTGGGCATGGGGCTGGACTAGAAGACCTCCAAGGTCCCTTCCAGGTTCTATTCTATTCTATTTTTCTATTTTATTCTATTTTCTATTTTATTCTATTTTCTATTCTATTCTTTCCTATTTTCTATTATATATTCTATTCGCTATTCTCTATTCTATTCTATTTTTTTTCTATTCTATTCTATTTTCTATTCTATTCTATTTTCTATTTTCTATTCTTTTCTATTTTATTCTATTTTTTATTCTATTATTTTCTATTTTCTATTCTATTTTCTATTTTCTATTCTATTTTCTATTCTATTTTCTATTTTTTTCTATTTTCTGTTCTATTTTCTATTCTACTCTGTTTTCTATTTTCTATTCTATTTTCTATTCTATTCTATTTTCTATTCTATTCTTTTCCATTTTCTATTTTCTATTCTGTTTTCTATTTTATTCTATTTCTTGTTTTATTCTATTTTCTATTCTATTTTATTCTCTATTCTATTCTATTTTCTTTTCTATTCTATTTTCTATTCTTTCTATTTTATTCTATTTCCTATTCTATTTTCTGTTCTTTTCTATTTTCAATTCTATTTTCTATTTTATTTTCTATTCTTTTCTATTTTCTATTCTATTCTATTTTCTTTTCTATTCTATTCTATTTTCTATTCTATTCTTTTCTATATTCTATTTTCTATTCTATTCTTCTATTTTCTGTTCTATTCTATTTTCTATTCTAATCTAATCTAATCTCAGGGCCACTAAAATTAGGCACAACCCAAAAAAATCAGGCCGAGGGATTGCCATGGGCCATCCGTGCTGGATTTTAAGAGAGAAATCAATAACTAAAATGCCATTATCGTTTGTAAATGTCGGGAGGGAAGGCAAAGGAAGGGAAGGCAGGTAGCCCTCGACTTACGACCGCAACCGAGCCCAAAATCTACGTTGCTAAGCGAGACGGGTCCAGTGAGTTTTGCCCCATTTTACGCCCTGTCTTGCCACAGCTGATAAGTAATCCCTGCAGTTGTTAAATTAATCCCTCAATTGTGAAGTGAATTTGGCTTCCCCAACTGACTTCGCTCGTCAGATGTTCGCAGAAAGGGAGCATGGGACGCTGCGACCGTCATAAACACGAGTCATTTGCCAAGCGCACAAATTTTGATCACCTGACCCCGGGGACGCTGCGACCGTCATAAATACGGGTCAGTTGCTAAATGTACCGAATTTTGATCACATGAACTCCAGGGGAAGCTGCAAGTGGTCGTAAGGGTGAAACACAGTCGTACTGTCCCTTTTTTCCCATCCCCAATGGTCACTAAGACAGTGGTTCTCAACCTTTTTAATGCTGCGACCCCCCAACTGGTCGTAAATTGAGGACTACTCAACCGGTCGTAAGTCGAGGACTACTCAACTGGTGCAGCACCGTTTGCAGACTGGGACTTTTGGCGGGCTCAGCAGGGCAGAGACAGCCTGGACAATTCCTATTGGCTTTTGAAAGCCAATAGAATTAGAGTCTATTCAAGAGAGTCTATTCTATTGGCTTTCAAAAGCCAATAGGATAAAAGGGAGTAGCACAGCTAAGGAAAAGGGGGAAAAAATGGCGGACTGCGTTGTTTGGCGACCCCCGTGAAATGGTCGTTCGACCCCAAATGGGGTCCCGACCCACAGGTGGAGAACCGCTGCACTAAACAAACAACCGTAACTCGAGGACTTGCCTCTGTTCCCATCTTGGCCTGGGAAAATTTGCTCGAGCAAACCTGGAACAGGTCTTCTCTGGAACAAAACAGATTAAAAATAGAAAAGAGAATTTTTTTTCCATTTTTTTGAGTATTCTGCTGAATTAGAAGAAGAGAGTTGGAAGTGGGACCTCGGAGGTCCTCTAGTCTGACCCCCTGCTCAGGATTGGTGTGAGAATATTGGCGCGAGAAAAAGGGAGGGGTGAACGTCTATTTGATCTGTATTTTGGAAGGGGGGGCTCACTCCTAGCGAAATCTGGATTCTCGCTTAAATTTTGGATATTTTTCTCTCCACAGGTTGACCCCGGACTCGGTCACCTGTACAGAGACGGAAGCCGCCAATCACTGGCCAGGGGTGCCGGTCAGCCGCCTTTCGCCAACCCCTCCAGAATCCTTGGCCACCGTCAAATCCCTGATCAAGTCTTTTGATTTGGGATGCTCAGGTGAGTGGACCCTACTAGCTTCCTCCTTTTACGACATAATAAATACAGATTCGTCCTCGCTTACCGACCGGCACCGACAACTCTATTGCAAAACCACATGGTTGTAAGGTTAAAACATCACGTGACTTGAGTCACCTTGCTCCATCCATTCTCGTCGCCGTTGTTAAGTGAACTATTTGCAGTAAATACCAACGATGGACAGGCGGTCCTTGGCCTACAAGGCTTCGTTTAGTTATTCTGTTATCCTTCCTTCCTTCCTTCTTTCCTTCCTTCTTTCCTTCCTTCTTTCTGTCCTTCCTTTCCTTCCTTCCTTTCCTTCCTTCATTCTGTCCTTCCTTTCCTTCCTTCATTCTGTCCTTCCTTTCTTTCCTTCCTTCCTTCCTTTCCTTCCTTCTTTCCTTTCTTCTTTCCTTCCTTCCTTCCTTTCCTTCCTTCCTTTCCTTCCTTCATTCTGTCCTTTCTTCCTTCCTTCCTTTCCTTCCTTTCCTTCCTTCTTTCTGTCCTTCTTTCCTTCCTTCTTTCCTTTCTTCTTTCCTTCCTTCCTTTCCTTCCTTCCTTTCCTTCCTTCATTCTGTCCTTTCTTCCTTCCTTCTTTTCTTCCTTCCTTCCTTTCCTTCCTTTCCTTCCTTCTTTCTGTCCTTCTTTCCTTCCTTCTTTCCTTTCTTCTTTCTGTCCTTCCTTTCCTTCCTTCCTTTCCTTCCTTCATTCTGTCCTTCCTTTCCTTCCTTCATTCTGTCCTTCCTTCCTTTCTTTCTTTCCTTCCTTCCTTCCTTCCTTTCCTTCCTTCTTTCCTTTCTTCTTTCCTTCCTTCCTTCCTTTCCTTCCTTCCTTTCCTTCCTTCATTCTGTCCTTTCTTCCTTCCTTCTTTTCTTCCTTCCTTCCTTTCCTTCCTTCTTTCTGTCCTTCTTTCCTTTCTTCTTTCCTTCCTTCCTTCCTTCCTTCCTTCCTTCCTTCCTTATCACTGGAGATTTTTAAAAAAGTGACTGGACAGCCACTTGTCTGGAATGGAATAGGGACTCCTGCTTGAGCAGGGGGCTGGACTAGATGACCTCCAAGATCCCTTCCAACTCTGTTATTCTGCTATTCCTTCCTCCCACCCTCCCTCCCTCCCGCCTTCCCCTTTCTACTGTTTCTTCTTCCTTTCTTTCCTGCCTTCCTTCACTTTACTGCTTCTCCTTCCTTCCTTCCTTCCTTCCTTCCTTCCTTCCTTCCCTTCTCCATCACTAGAGATTTTCAAGAATAGATTGGACAGCCACTTATCTGGAATGGAATAGGGACTCTTGCTTGAGCAGGGGGTTGGACTAGATGACCTCCAAGGGGCCTTCCAGCTCTGTTATTCTGCTTTCCTTCCTTCCTTCCTTCCTTCCTTCCTTCCTTCCTTCCTTCCTTCCTTCCTTCCTTCCTTCCTTCCTTCCTTCCTTCCTTCCTTCCTGTTGCTAGAGGTTTTTAAGAAGAGACTGGACAGCCACTTGTCTGGAATAGAATAGGGACTCCTGCTTGAGCAGGGGGTTGGACTAGATGACCTCCGAGGTCCCTTCCAGCTCTGTTATTATTTCTGTTGTTTCTTCTTCTTCTTTTTTTGCAGGGAGCACCGGGCAAAGCGTGCCCATCCACAAGGTCTGCCGGAGTCCACTCAGCCACATCCCCACCCGGACGGCTCCTGCGGCTGCTGTGTCGCCCATCCAGGTACCCCAAAGGGCATCTATGGCCTTGCCAGACGGGAAGTGTGTGGGGGTGGGTGGGGGGAGAATCTCTCCTTGCAGCAGCTTTTCTTAGTCTCGGCAGGCTTTAAGACAGGTGGACTTCAACTCCCAGAATTCCCCAGCCCTCATGCTTTTGAATGGATGGGCTTCTACTCCCAGAATTCCCAGCCTTCCCCAGAAGTAAGGAAAAGAAAGGAAGTAAATGAAAGGAAGGAAGGAAGAAAGGAAGGAAGGAAGGAAGGAAGGAAAAGAAAGGCAAAAGGGAAGGGAAGAACTGGAAAGGAGAAGAAAGGACAGGGAACAGAAGGGAAGGGAAGAACAGGATAGGAAAGGAAAGGGAAGGAAAGGGGAAAAGGAAGCAAAGAAGGAAGGGAGAGAAAGTGAAAAAGAAGAAATGAGGGGAGGAAGAGGGATGGAGGAAGGAAGGGAGAAGGGAGGAAAAGGGGAGGGAAGGAAGGAAGGAAGGAAGATGAGAAAGAGACAAAGAGGAGAAGGAAGGAAGGAAAAAAGAAAGAAAGGACGCTTGGAAGGAAGGAAGGAAGGAAGGAAGGAAGGAAGGAAGGAAGGAAGGAAGGAAGGAAGGAAGGAAGGAAAGGCAAGGCTAAGATTTATCAGAAATGCATCCACAAGCTACAGGTAGCCCTGGACTTATGACTTATGCTTAGCAACCACTTGAACTTACAAACTACTTACAACCTGGATTCAAAATTCCAACTACCAGCCTCACTTCTCACCATGACATGATTGTATTTGATGCCCTGGCCCGTATTTATGGCCCACATTTGCAGCATCCTGCATTCACAGGATTATTATTTCCAAATATATATGTTTTTCCCTGGAAACCGGCTTTTCCTTCCAATTTCTGGCAGGGGGGGGAAAAAAAAGGCCATTACAGATCCAGGATTCACTTAATGCAGGAGTCTTCAAACTTTTCCCTTTGATGACTGGTGGACTTCAACTCCCAGAATTCCTCAGCCAGGAGGCTTTAAGACACACATGCCTGGCTGAGGAATTCTGGGAGTTGAAGTCCACCAGTCATCAAAGCGCCAAGTTGGAAGACCCCTGTCTCAAAGCCTCCTGGCTGAGGAATTCTGGGAGTTGAAGTCCACAAGTCATAAAAGCGCCAAGCTGGAAGACCCCTGTCTTAAAGCACCCTGGCTGAGGAATTCTGGGAGTTGAAGTCCACCAGTCATCAAAGGGCCAAGTTGGAAGACCCCTGACTTAACAATTGCCGCAGTCCTTTAGGAAGCATCGCAGAACAAGTTGCAAAAATGGATGCAGCCACGTGGTGACCTGCTTTAGTGACCTGCATAAATTACTGTCCTCTTTCCAGGCTCAATTGCGTTTGTAAGTTGTAGCACGACCCCGAGCTGGTGCTTCACACAACCCGGGTTGGAATTTAAAGGTTTCTGGCCATCTGGCTAGAGAGATTTTTTTTTTTTTTTTTTTGGCAGCCCGGAAAAACGGGATTTCTGCTCTTTCTCCCTTGCAGAGACATTCCACTTTTACCAACCCCAAATCGGTGGGGAAGACTTTATCCAAACACACGGATCTTCTGGAACTGCCTTTGGGGGGTAAGTAGCCGCCACGGCCCCCCCCTGGCTGAAATGGAAATTCTTTTTTTTTTATTTGTTTAAAACGTTTTATTGAAAGTTACAAAATAAACCCATTTACCCTTCCCCCAACCCCCACCCCCCGACTTCCCGGAGCCAAATACAGGGTATTTCAAACATATTAAACATAATCTAATTAAGTTAACAAATATATTAACCATAAGCTAAACAAGTTTAACAATTTACACAACAATTAAAATCATACTTAAACCTTAACTCCCTTTAAACCTTAATAACATATCATAAACAAATCAGTTTATAATCAGTTGTTATATAATAAAAAAATTAATTTAAATGTTATTAATAATATTTATTATTTAATCATAAAATAAGTGGAACTTTTCAGTTCCGTATTTAATCTTAATATAATCTATCCATCTTCTCCATACCATAATATATCTTTCTGGTGTATGATCCTTTAAATAAGCAGAAATTTTAGCCATTTCTGCTAAGTTGTTGTTGTTAATTGCGAAGTCGTGTCCGACCCATCGCGACCCCATGGACAACGTCCCTCCAGGTCTTCCTGTCCTCTCCCATCTTCTGGAGTCCATTTAAGTTCACACTTACTGCTTCAGTGACTCCATCCAGCCATCTCATTCTCTGTCGTCCCCTTCTTCTCTTGCCCTCCATCTTTCCCAGCATTAGGCCCTTCTCCAGTGAATCCTTCCTTCTCATTAGGTGGCCAAAGGACTTGAGTTTCCACTTCAGGATCTGGCCTTCTAAAAAGCAGTCAGGGTTGATCTCTTCTAGGACTGACCGGTTTGACAGCCTTGCAGTCCAAGGGACTCACAGGAGTCTTCTCCAGCACCAGAGTTCAAAGGCCTCAATTCTTTGGCGCTCAGCCTTTCTTATGGTCCAACTTTCACAGCCATCCATTGCAACTGGTAAAACCATGGCCTGGACTATACGCACTTTTGTGGGCAGGGTGATGTCTCTGCTTTTTAGAGTGCTGTCTAGAATTTGCCATAGCTTTCCTCCCCAGGAGCAAGCGTCTTTTAATTTCTTGGCTGCAGACGCCATCTGAGGTGATCTTGGAGCCCAGAAAAATAAAATCTGTCACTACCTCCATTTCTTCCCCATCTCTTTGCCAGGAATTGAGAGGGCCGGATGCCATGATTTTGGTCTTCTTAATGTTGAGTTTCAAGCCAACTTTTGCACTCTCCTTCTTCACCCGCATCAAGAGGCTCTTTAGTTCTGCTAAGTTAGAAACCTTAAATGTCCATTCTTCTAATGTAGGCAACGAATCCTTCTTCCAATATTGACCTATCAATAACCTTGCTGCTGTAATTAAATTCAACATTAAAACAGTATCTTTAACATCAAAATCCTCAAAAATCGCTGAAATGGCAATTCTATACGAGGTGAAGGTTGAAAGAATCTGGCTTTAATCCTGGGAGAAAATCACTGACCCGTCAGGCCGAAATTAAAGGCCGCGCCAGGGAGACCAATTTAACCAGGCCACCCCGGAAGATTTGAACTGACCACGGCCACGTCATCCTTTCCGTGGTTCAGGGGCTGTTAGGCAGGGAGTTGGTCGTTGTGTTGTAGTGGTAGTGTTGTTTTCTTCTTGGTAGGTCCTTGAGTAGGCTGTTGTTTAATGGAGCCACGTTATATAAAAAGAGAGCAGACCCCCTCCTCCCTTCCAGCCCTGATGATGTTAGCTAGTTGGGTCATGAAATGTCTGCAAGGAAACAGCCAAGCTCAGAGAGCACCAGTGATATCACAGTCCTCCTCCTCCTCCTGCTCCTCCTCCTCCTCCTCCTCTCTGCAAACCCCACTCTTTTGTAGCACTGATGATGTTACCTAGCTGGGTCATGAAATGTCTGCAAGGAAACCCTCCCAGCTCAGAGAGCACCAAGGACCCCCACAGTCCTCCTCCTTCTATTCCTTTACCTCTTCCTCTTCCTTACCCTTCTCCTTTTCTTCATCCTCTTTTTCCTCCTCCCTCCTCCTTTCCTCCTCCCTTTCAATCCTTCTCTTTCTCTTCCACTCGTTGAACTACTTCCATTCTAGCACTGATGACATACCCTAGTTGGGTCATGAAACGTCTGCAAGAAAACCAACATCATCTCCTCTATTCTATTCTATTCTATTCTATTCTATTCTATTCTATCCTGTAATTCTATTCTAATTCTAATTCTATTCTACTCTACAGTATATTTCTGTTCTGTTCTATTCTATATTTCTATTCTATTCTATATTTCTATTCTGTTGTATATTCTATTCTATTCTATCCTGTAATTCTATTCTAATTCTATTCTATATTTCTATTCTATATTCTATTCTGTTCTATTCTATATTTCTATTCTATTCTGTTCTATATTCTATTCTGTTCTATTCTATTCTGTAATTCTATTCTAATTCTTTTCTATTCTATATTTCTATTCTATTCTATATTTCTATTCTATATTCTATTCTATTCTATATTTCTATTCTATTCTATGCTATATTTCTATTCTATTCTGTATTTCTGTTCTGTTCTATTCTATTCTATTCTATATTCTATTCTATGCTATATTTCTATTCTATTCTGTATTTCTGTTCTATTCTATTCTATTCTATTCTATATTTCTATTCTATTCTATTCTATTCTATATTTCTATACTATATTCTAGTCTATGCTATATTTCTATTCTATATTCTAGTCTATGCTATATTTCTATTCTATTCTATATTTCTATTCTATATTTCTATTTTCTCTATTCTATTCTATTCTATTTCTACTCTACTGTACTCTATTCTGTTTCTTCTGTTCTACTCTACTCTACTCTACTCTACTCTACTCTACTCTACTCTACTCTACTCTGTTTTAAATTCCCCATCGGTCAGTTGCAAAAGGCAGCTTTACTCCAAGCACCTTATCTCCTGCAACGTGACCTTTAATATTATTAAATATCTGCTTATCCCAGGGCCTTGCGAAGGACTCAACAGGTGGATAAAAATGCCAGGCCCAGTCTGAGCATCTGGACAATTATGCGACGAACTGTAGGAAGTCCCCGACTTACAGTGGTTCATTTAGTGACCGTTCAATGCTACAACGACACCGAAGGAAGCGGCTTAGGACCAGTTTTCACACTTATGACCGTGGCAGCATCCCTGTGGTCACATGATCAAAATTGGTAACTGACTCATAGCTATGACGGTTGCATTGTCCCTGGGGTCACCTAATCCCCTCTCATGACCTTCTGACAAGCAAAGTCAATGGGGGGAAGCTGGATTCGCTTTACGACCGTGTGACTAGCTTCACTGCAGCGATTCACTTAACAACGGCAGCAAGAAAGGTCGTAACATGGGGCAAAATTCACTTCATAGCTGTTTCACTTTGCAAGACAAATATTTGGCTCAGTTGTGGTCATATGTTGAGGATTACCTGTATAATAATAATAATAATAATAATAATAATAATAATAATAATAATAATAATAATAATAATAATAGCAGCAATCCCAAAACAACTGGAGCACCACTTGAACACCATTGGCATTGACAAATTCGCTATTAGTCAATTGCAAAAGGCGGCTTTACTAGGAACTGCTTCCATCCTGTGACGAGATCTGTAATACCATCAAACATCCACATCTGTCTATCCCAGGTCCTGGGTAAGGACTCGATAGGTAGACAAAATGCCAAATCCAGTCTGAACATCTGGCTGACTGTGCGATGATCCATAATAATAATAATAATAAATAACAATAACAATAATCACCACCTTACTTGGAACTGCCTATATGTACTCAGTCGCTACCTTAATAGGTCTTAGGTCCTTGGTTAGGACTTGAACTGTTAAGTTTTTAACCAGTCCCAGACTGTGAATCGAATTGAAGATTAAATCTTTAATAATAATAATAATAATAAAGCACACAGCCAATAAAATGGGAGGAGTAAAAAATAATAACGAGGATAAAAATAATACTGCAGCCACAGCCCTATTGGTTAATATAATAATAGTAGTAGTAGTAGTAGTAGTAGTAGTAGTAGTAGTAGTAGTAGTAGTAGTAGTAGTAGTAGTAGTAATAGTAGTAATAGGCACCTTGGGTGCAATCCCAAAACAACTGGAGCACCACTTGAACACCATCATCGGCATTGACAAATTTGCCATTAGTCAATTGCAAACGGCAGCCTTACTAGAAACTGCTTCCATCCTGCGACGGTATCTGTAATACCATCAAACATCCACATCTGCCTATCCCAGGTCCTGGGTAAGGACTCGATAGGTAGACAAAAATGGCTGACTGTGCGATGATTAATGTAATAATAATGATGATGATGATGATGTTGGAAGGGACCTTGAGGTCATCTAGTCCAACCCCCTGCTCAGGCAGGAGACCCTACACCAGTGATGGCAAACCTTTTAGAGACCGAGTGCCCAAACTGGAACCCAAAACCCACTTATTTATCGTTGATGCCAGGTGGGCATGGCCCACTGAGTGGGCGTGGCTGTGGTGCTAATGGCAGACTGGGTGGGTGTGGCCAAGGTGGGCATGATCACCTCGATGTTGCTCGTGGGGAGAGACGTCTGTGGGGGGCGGGCAGGGTTGGGGGAGATCCAGGGGGTCTCTGGCAGGTGGGGCGGTGGGCAGGAGGCACGTGCTGCAGGGTGAGGCGAGGGAGGCAGGGCAGGGGAGCCATTGTCACAGGGCAAGGCGAGGCAGGGGCCGGGGCGCCTGCTGCCTGACACCATCGGCCCCCGCACACAGAGGCCAGCGAGCGCATGGGTGCTGGGATGCATCCAGCCACGTGGACTTCGGCGAGTTAGTGGGCGGCTGGTTGAAGAGGACGATTGCCATCTCCGGAGCATGGCGCGCGTGCCCACAGAGAGGGCTCTGAGTGCCGCCTCTGGCATGCCTGCAGTAGGTTCACCACCCCTGCCCTACACCATTTCAGACAAATGGCTGTCCAGTCTCTTCTTAAAACCTTCCAGTGTTGGAGCATTCACCGCTTCTGGAGGCAAGGAGTTCCACTGGTGAATTGTCCTCACTGTCAGGAAACTCCTCCTTAGTTCCACGTTGCTTCTCTCCTTGGTTAGTTTCCATCCGTGTATATATGTATATATATACACATTAGGCAAAAAAAACCAACCCAACAACCCCTTACTCTTGTATTTTATCAGCTGTGGGACAAATCGTGCCCCTTCCCTCTTTTTTCAGGAAAGTGGGGAGGGGGGGAAATCCCCCATCCCCTCCTCCTCCTCCTCTCCTTCCTCTCCCTCCCAGATTCTTTTGCAAGGAAACAGCTAAATTTTTGTGCTTTTTATCCTTTCCCATCTTCTCTCCTGCCAAAAGCTGGTGGCACAATGACAAATTTCAGAGAGGGGCCATCGGCAGGGAGGGAGGCTGGGGGGGGGCGGCTTTAAAATACTCACGAAACCCTAAAACAGAGCCTTTTTTCCCCTAAGGCCTGCCTAAACTAAAAGTTTCCAGATCTCTTGAAGGCGCCAAGGGGTGAGAAACAGGAGACTTACAGTCTTCAAGATGCTGGCTTGGAAGCCAGGATGTCTTGTTCTCTGGGATCTTGAATGGAGCAATTGTTCCTGGGAGCTCAGATCCCACCCCCCACCCCCATTTATGCTCCTCTAGACGTTTAGCAAAGCCCTTGATGCCAGCTGGGGGAGGAGGGGAGGCGCACTCTCCTGGCCAGCAAGCTCTACAGATCTCGACAACCTGCTTAGGATTTCTCTAATGGGAGCCCTGCAGGTAGTCCAGGCGGGAGGGAATAACCACAATAAAGCTTTTATCTTTACAGGTGGCCCAATGGAACCCCCCAAATTTAGGCTGCTAAATCATCATCATCATAATAGTTGGAAGGGATCTCGAATAGAATAGAATAGAATAGAATAGAATAGAATAGAATAGAATAGAATAGAATAGAATAGAATATGGAATGGAATAGAATATGGAATGGAATAGAATAGAATAGAATAGAATAGAATAGAATAGAATAGAATAGAATAGAATAATAGAAGTAGAATAGAATAAAATAGAATTAGAATTAGAATAGAATAGAATAGAATGAAATTAGAATAGAATAAAATAGAATAGAATGACATTAGAATAGGATAGGATAGAATAGAATAGAATAGAATTAGAATAGAATAAAATAGAATTAGAATAGAATAGAACAGAATGAAATTAGAATAGAATAAAATAGAATAGAATGAAATTAGAATAGGATAGAATAGAATAGAATAGAATAGAATAGAATAGAATAGAATAGAATACAGAATAGCAGGCTTGGAAGGGACCTTGGAGGTCATCTACTCCACCCCCCTGTTCAGGCAGGAAACCCTATACCAGTGATGGTGAACCTTTTAGAGACTGAGTGCCCAAACTGCAACCCAAAACCCACTTATGCATCGTCGGGTGCCGGGTGGGTGTGGCCCATTGGGTGGGTGTGGCCCATTGGGTGGGCGTGGCCCATTGGGTGGGCGTGGCTGCGGTGGTAACAGCAGACTGGGTGGGACTAAAAAGTTCAATCAATCAATTCCAACTTTGCAAGATCTTTTTTTTCCCGTGAGAAGTTGAAATTGACTGATTGATTGAACCTTTTTTTTTTTTTTTGCTCACGGCAGCCGAGGCCTAAAGCGAAAAGGTTTTATAGAACCCAGCTGAAGGCCTAGGACCGGGGCGACGGCACGCGCGCCCACAGAGAGGGCTCTGAGTGCCGCCTCTGGCACCCGGGCCATAGGTTCGCCACCACGGCCCTATCCCATTTCGGACAAATGGCTGTCCAGTCTCTTCTTAAAAACCTCCAGTGAGAGAGAGAGAGAGAAAAAGAGAGAGAGGGAGAGAAAGAGAGAGAGGGAGAGAAAGAGAGAGGGAGAGAGAGAAATGAAAAAGAGGGAGAGAGAGAGAGAGAGAGAAAAGAGGGGGAGAGAAAGAGAGAGAAAGAGGGAGAGAGAGAAAGAAAGAGATGGAGGGAGAGGGAGAGAAAGAGGGGGAGAGAGAAAAAGGGGGGAGAGAGGGAGAGAGACAGAAAGAGAAAGAGAGCAAGAGAGATAGAGGGGGAGAGAGAAAGAGAGGGAGAGAGAGAGAAAGAGAGAGACGCTGATTGGATTCCATTATTGCCTTAATTGTACTGCTGGTTAAATTGTGCAGACACAAAAAAGCACGGTGCAAAAACCACAAAGCTTTTCCGCAGCTTCAGAGACACAGCCTGAGTTATCTAGAAACCTCTTGGGGGGAATCGCCCAATTCTTGGAAGAAAAAAAAAAAACCAGCCAGAAAAATGAATAATGCATGCCTGGTGCCGCACTTTGCCTTTTTGCAAATTGTATTTACTGATTATGTTCAATATTCTTTTGCTGATCACTCTGGGGAGGCTGGCTGAGAACCGAAGTGAGACCGTCTAGGGCTGTCACTTTGTGTTGCGCTGCCCAGTTGTCAATTTTGGAAATATGTCTCCTTCTACCGTGAACGAGACACGGGTTCAAGGATAGCGGGATAATGCAGAGTAGAAGCAACATCAGAAGGACCAGCTCAATTTTACTGTACAGGTAATCCTTGGCTTACAGCCAATCATCAGGAGATGGTGAGTTCTAGTCCCGCCTTAGTCATGAAAGCCGGTTGAGTAACTTTGGGCCAATCACCAGGAGACGGTGAGTTCTAGTCCCGCCTTAGGCCTGAAAGCTGGCTGGATCACTTTGGCCCAATCACCAGGAGACTGCGAGTTCTAGTCCTGCCTTAGGCATGAAAGCCAGCTGGGCGACTTTGGGCCAATCACCTGGAGACTGGGAGTTCTAGTGCCGCCTTAGGCATGAAAGCTGGCTGGGCAACTTTGGGCCAATCACCAGGAGACGGTGAGTTCTAGTCCCGCCTTAGGCATGAAACCCAGCTGGGTGACTTTGGACCAATCACTAGGAAACAGTGAGTTCTAGTCCCGCCTTCGGCATGAAAGCCAGCTGAGTAGGTGACTTTGGGCCAGTCCCTCCCTTTCACCCAGCCCACCTCACAGGGTTGATGTGCTAGGAAGACAGGCGGAGGAAGGAGCATTCAACATATTCACTGCCTTGAGTTATTTTCCAAAAATGCAGGTAGTCCTCAACGGCCGCAGCTGAGCCCAAAATCTCTGTTGCTACCGTGAGACATTTGTGAAGCCAGTTTTGCCCCGTTTTACAACCTTTCTTGCTAAGCGAATTGCTGCAGTTCTTAAGTTAGCAACACGGTTTTAAATGAACCGGGCTTCCCTCTTGATTTGCTCGGCAGAAGGTCACAAAAAGGGATCACGTGACCTCCCGAGGACACCGCGCCCGTCATAACTACGAGTCGATTGCCAAGCAGCAGAATTTTGATCCTGTGACCGCAACGGTCGTAAGTGTGAAAAACAAATCGTGTCTCTTTTTTCAGCGCCGTTGCAACTTTGAACCGTCGCTAAACGAAGTGCTGTTGAGAACTAGAATAACAATAAATAAATAGAATAACACAGTTATGACAGCCACCGTCATAAGTACGAGCCAGTTGCATCCGAACTTTGACCAGGTGGCCACGGGGAGGCTGCCACAGCCGTATGTGTGAGCAACGGCCCTAATTCCCTTTTTTTCCAGTGCCGTTGTAACTTGGAACCGTCACTAAACGAAATTGTCGTAAGTCGAGGACTTTCCCCGTCATCAAGACAGGATGCAAATCAGTAAACAAGGAGGATCCAATTTCCCTAGAAGCAGACTTACCGTCAGCGTTGCGGATTCCTCCTCTCTCCGTCTGCCTCTTTCAACTCCTGCCAGGTTACAGATTCGATTCCCGTCTCTGGGTCTGCCAGCCGCCTCTTCGGATGTTCTGGTTGAGGAATTGCAGGCTTTTAAGTCTGCTGGCATGCCTTTCTGTGGGTACGGAAAGAACAAAAAACACAGATACTTTCAAATCCATCTTATAAGGAAGGCACTCCTTTCAAAATGGGAAAGAAGGGGGGGGGAATTAAATTGAGCAGAAACCTACGAAGTTCCTTAATCAACTTTTCATCTGTTTTTAACGACATTTGATCCAATTCTGTCAGGTCTTTGTAAAATCCCATTGTTTTCAGGTCTTTGTCATCACCCTGACCCCAACCCAAACCCTAACCCCCCCCCAACCCTGATCCCATTCTATCCCTAATCCTATTGAGACTCTAGAAAGAGTACAGAGAAGAGCAACAAAGATGATTAGGGGACTGGAGGCTAAAACATATAAGGAACGGTTGCTGGAATTGGGTATGTCTCATTTGATGAAGAGAAGGACGAGGGGGGACATGATAGCAGCCTTCCAGTATCTCAGGGGCTGCCCCAAAGAAGAGGGAGTCAAGCTATTTTCCAAAGCACCTGAAAGCAGGACAAGAAGCAACGGGTGGAAACTAATCAAGGAGAGAAGCAACCTAGAACTAAGGAGAAACTTCCTGACAGTGAGAACAATTAATCAGTGGAACAGCCTGCCTCCAGAAGCAGTAAATGCTCCAACACTGTAAGTTTTTAAGAAGAGACTGGACAGCCATTTGTCCGAAATGGTGTAGGGTTTCCTGCCTGAGCAGGGGGTTGGACTAGATGACCTCCAAGGTCCCTTCCAACTTTACTACTATTACTATAAAATCTAATAAAACATTTTTTAAAAAAAATAAAAAAATTACATTACGATACCCGAATGGCTTTCAACAATGGAAGGGTTTGCTTCCCCAAATTTAATTAACGACGATCAAGTTGTGGCTTGTAAAGACATTTTGGGCAAGGAAGCAAAATTGAAAGACAGACAAGAGTTACAAAAACAAGGTATTGATTTGGCGTGGTGGCCATACCTGCCAATTCCAACCAGAGATGAAAAAGATGTGAAAACAACGGGATTTTTATAAAGGAGTTGCGGGCTTTTAATGCTTCTCCTTCTTTCCTTGGAAGATCTGCTCAAAGGGAGGCACGAGGAGATGAAGCCGGATCCCTTCCTACGCAAGAGCCCCTCCCTGGAGTCACTCAGCAAGCCCCCCACCATGACCTTCGGGGGCCGGATGTTCACCTCCACGCCCAGCGGCTTAAAACCACCCAGCAAACTCAGGTGAGTCAGGCAGATAAGATACCTTTATTGTCTTTTTTAAACTGTGGGCACGCTGGCACACCTTAAAAATGAATTTCTGCTGCCTGCTCTCAAAAGCGTGCACATGCACGACGCACATATAAACATGCCACATGCAATGTATGTATATACCTACACCCTTACATATAAATAAATGGAAAAAGTCCAGAGAAGAGCAGCTAAAGATGGTCAAAAGCCTGGAGACTAAAACATATAAAGAACGGCTGCAGGACTTGGATTTGGCTAGTCCAGGGATAAGCAACCTTGGCTCTTTTATGCCTCGTGGACTTCAACTCCCAGAATTCCTGAGCCAGACGTGCTGAGGGGAAAGGGAGAGGTTTCCAAGCTGAGCCATGCTGGCTCAGGAATTCTGGGAGTTGAAGTCCATGAGTCATGAAGGGGCCAAAGTTTCCCTCATGCTGGCTCAGGAATTCTGGGAGTTGAAGTCCACGAGTCATAAAGCGGCCTAGGCCTAGGCCAGGGATAGGCAACCTTGGCTCTTTTATGACTCGTGGACTTCAACTCCCAGAATTCCTGAGCCAGCCACGCTGAGGGGAAAGGGAGAGGTTTCCAAGCTGAGCCACGGATGGCTCGGGAATTCTGGGAGTTGAAGTCCATGAGTCATGAAGGGACCATAGTTCCCCCATGCTGGCTCAGGAATTCTGGGAGTTGAAGTCCACCAGTCATGAAGGGGGCCATAGTTCCCTCATGCTGGCTCAGGAATTCTGGGAGTTGAAGTCCATGAGTCATGAAGGGACCATAGTTCCCCCATGCTGGCTCAGGAATTCTGGGAGTTGAAGTCCATGAGTCATGAAGGGACCATAGTTCCCCCATGCTGGCTCAGGAATTCTGGGAGTTGAAGTCCACCAGTCATGAAGGGGGCCATAGTTCCCCCATGCTGGCTGAGGAATTCTGGGAGTTGAAGTCCACCAGTCATAAAAGAGCCAAGGCTGCCTACCCCTGGGCGAGACTAAAGAAAAGAAGAAATAGGGGAGACATGATAGCAGAGTTCCAGTATCTGGGGAGCTGCCACAAAGAGGAGGGGGTCATGTTATTCTCCAAAGCCACCTGAAGGCAGGACGAGAAACAAGGGTTGGAAACTGATCAAGGAGAGAAGCAACCTGGCATTAAGGAGAAACTTCCTAACAGTGAGGACAATTCACCAGTGGAACTCCTTGCCTCCAGAAGTTGTAAGTGCTCCCTCACTGGAGGTCTTCACGAAGAGATTAGACAGCCACTTGTCTGGATTGGTAAAGATGCTTGAGCAGGGGGTTGGACTAGAACAGGGGTCCCCAACCCCCAGTCTGTAGACTGGTACCGGGCCGCGGCACGCCAGCAACCGGTCCACACAAACAAGCAAAGCCCCATCCACGGGATGCAGGCAATACATAAATCCACGCACTCTCCGGTCAGCGGAAAAACCTCTCTCCACGGAACCGGTCCCTGGTGCCCAAAAGGTTGGGGACCTTTTATCAGACATGGTATAGGATCTTTTGCATGAGCAGGGGGTTGGACTAGATGACCTCCAGGGTCCCTCCCAACTCGTGTCATTCTGTCCTTCTTCTGGCTTTTAGTGTGGAGAGGAAGGATCCCCTGGCTGCGCTGGCCAGGGAATATGGCGGCTCAAAGCGGAACGCGCTCTTGAAATGGTGTCAGAAGAAAACCGAAGGCTACCCGGTGAGTAAATGGTTGTTTGTCGTGTCCTTTTTGAAACGGTCTCCCTTTTTTACGTCTTCGGAGCGAAAGGATTTGCGCTGAGGATGCTCCTCACACTGGGGGTCCCGCGTCTGCTGAGATTCCCAACTCGGGGTGATCCCTGCGGGATCCCGCATTGGATATCCTCAAGGGGGGGCTGGGCAGGTTTTGAGCCAAGCAAGCGGGCTGGCTGGGGCACTGGAGGTGATTGGTCACCTTCTAGCCAATCGGCCGTCTGCACAGCCAGTTGGCAGCGCCCGGGGCCTATGCATAGAAGACCCTGAGAGAGTCCATCGCCACGTCTGTGCAAGGAGGGGCGATTCTGCCTGCAAAGATGGGGGGGAAAAGGGTGAAAGGGAAGGGAAGGAAGGGATGGGAAGAGGGAGGGAGGGAGGGAGGAAAGGAAGGAGGAAAGGGAGGGATGGAGGACAGAAAAGGAAGGAAGGAAAGGAAGGGAGGAAGGAAAGAAGAAGTGAAGGAAAGGAAAGGAAAGGAAAGGAAGGGGAGGGAGAAAGGGATGGAGGGAGGAAAGGGAGGAAGGAAGGAAGAAGGGAAGGAAGGAAGGAAGAAAAGGAGGAAGAAAGTAAAGAGGGAGGGAGGGAGGAAGAAGGGAAGGAAAGGAAGGGGAAGGAGAAAGGAAGGGAGGGAGGAAGGAAGGAAGGAAGGGAAGGAAAGAAAGGAGGGGAGGGAAGGGAGAAAGGAAGGGAGGGAGGGAAAGAGGAAAGGGAGGAAGGAAGAGAAGGAGGAAGGAAGTAAAGAGGGAGGGAAGGGAGGGAGGAAGGAAGGAAGTAAAGAGGAAGGGAGGAAAGGGAGGAAGGGAAGGGAAGGAAAGAAAGGAGGGAAGGGGGAAAGGAAGGGAGGGAGGGAAAGAGGAAAGGGAGGAAGGAAAAGGAGGAAGAAAGTAAAGAGGGAGGGAGGAAGGAAGAAGGGAAGGAAAGGAAGGGGAGAAAGGAAGGGAGGGAGGGAGGAAGGAAGAAGGGAAGGAAAGAAAGGAGGGGAGGGGAGGGAGAAAGGAAGGGAGGGAGGGAGGGAAAGAGGAAAGGGAGGAAGGAAAAGGAGGAAGAAAGTAAAGAGGGAGGGAGGAAGGAAGGAAGAAGGGAAGGAAAGGAAGGGGAGAAAGGAAGGGAGGGAGGGAGGAAGGAAGGAAGAAGGGAAGGAAAGAAAGGAGGGGAGGGGAGGGAGAAAGGAAGGGAGGGAGGGAGGGAAAGAGGAAAGGGAGGAAGGAAGAGGAGGAAGGAAGTAGAGAGGGAGGGAGGAAGGAAGGACAGTTACCTCTATCCCTGGGGAGGTCCCTCATAGCTTAAAACGGTCAGCAAACGACCGTCATAACTTGAGGATCACTGGACCCGTTGCAGCCAAAATTGAAGCTATCAGTAAATTTCACCAAAAGGTCAGGTTTTTTCCCCTGCTCTTTCCGATTTTTCTAACCCAGAACGAAACCGCCTTGCCTCCAGGTTTGTGAGATTTCACACACCCAGGCCCGGTGCCGTAAGCCATCCCCTGGGTTGTGCCAAGTTTGTGCATGACAAACTTTACACGCACCCACACATGCGGGCGCGCGCACAGACACGCACACAGAACCAAGAAATTAAAATAAACCTTTGGGATCAAAGGAGAGCCAAAGAGTATTTTTGCTTCCTTTTCAATTTTATTTTCGGCTGCCGAAGGTATTTCCGCCGGACGGTCTTCACAAAAAAAGGCATTTTGTGATTGTTGGCTCGGCTTGGCCAAAGGCATTTTTTTTTTCCACGCTGCTCTCTTCCGGATTGTGTTAGCCTTGGAGCAAAAAGGGTTTTGTGTCTCTGACTGGGTCTTTGGAAGGGGGCGGGAGGGTGGGAGGGACTTCCGGCAGGGTATTTGGGGAGGGGGGGAACCGCAGAAGCTCCCTTCCACGAAAGCCCCCCTAAAACGTCGCTTGGAGGAAGGGGGGGCTTTCCTAAGCTGAAAGCGTCAAACTCAGCCCGTCTCAAACCCCGTCCATGATTCTCAAATTACAACTGTTCGTTTAATTGATATAATGATGATGATGATGATGATGATGATGATGATGATGATGATGATGATGAAGAAGGAGAAGGAGGAGAAGGAGAAGAAGAAGAAGAAGAAGAAGAAGAAGAAGAAGAAGAAGAAGAAGAAGAAGAAGAAGAAGAAGAAAAGAAGAAGAAGAAGAAGAAGACCATTTTACAAGGCCTTGGGAAGGCCACACGTGGAATAACTGCACCCAGTTGTGGTCACCACGATGTAAAAAAGATGGTGGGACTCTGGAAAGAGTGCAGAGAAGAGCAACAAAGAGGATCAGGGAACTGGAGGCTAAAACATATAAGGAACAGTTGCTGGAATTGGGGATGTCTACTTTAATGAAGAGAAGGACGAGGGGGGACAGGATAGCAGCCTTCCAGTATCTCAGGGGCTGCCCCAAAGAAGAGGCAGTCAAGCTATTCTCCAGAGCACCTGAAGGCAGGAGAAGAAGCAACGGATGGAAACTAACCAAAGAGAGAAGCAACCTGGAATTAAGGAGAAATTTCCTGACAGTTAGATCAATTAACCAGTGGAACTCCTTGCCTCCAGAAGCTGTGAATCCTCCAACACTGGAAGTTTTTAAGAAGAGACTGGACAGCCATTTGTCCGAAATGGTATAGGGTTTCCTGCCTGAGCAGGGGTTTGGACTCGATGACCTCTAAGGTCCCTTCCAACTTTATTGTTGTTGTTGTTATTATTATATATAATTTTATAGGAGAAGAAGAAGAAGAAGAAGAAGAAGAAGAAGAAATTGGAAGGAACCTTGGAGGTCATCTAGTCCAACCCCCTCCCGCCCGTGCAGGAAACCCTAGCAACTGTTCAAAGTGGCAACAGACCTGAAAAAAGTGACTTAGGAACCCGTCCTCACACTTACGACCCTTGCAGTGTCCCCATGGTCAGATGATCCAACTTTAAGCGCTTGCAATTGGCATGTATTTACAACGGTTGCAGCCTCCCGGGGGTCACCTGACCCCCCCAATTAGCGACCTTCCCAGGTGGCTTCTGACGAGCACGGTTGGTGGGGGAAGCTGGCTTCGCTTATCGACCTTGTGATTTACTTAACAACTGCAATGATTCACTTAACAACCTTGGCAAAAAGTTTGTAAAATGGCGCACGTCCCGGTTTTAACAACCGCTTCATTTAACGGTGGAAATTCTGGGACCAGAATTTCCCAGTGGTAGTTGTACATTGAGGACTACATGTACTTCAATTTTTAAGCCCCCCCCACTCCCTTCCTTTCTTCCTTCCTTCCTTCCTTCATTCATTCCTTCATTCATTTTTTCCTTCCTTCCTTTCTTCCTTTCTTTTTCCTTCCTTTCTTTCTTCCTTTATTTATTTTTCCTTCCTTTCTTCCTTTCTTTTTTCCTTTCTTCCTTCCTTTCTTCATTCCTTTATTTATTTTTTCCTTCCTTTCTTTTTTCCTTCTTTTCTTTCTTTCTTTCTTTTTTCTTTCTTTCTTTCTTTCTTCCTTTCTTTCTTCTTTCCTTCATTCCTTTATTTATTTTTCCTTCCTTTTTTCCTTTCTTTTTTCTTTTTTCTTCCTTCCTTCCTTCCTTCCTTCCTTTCTTTCTTTCTTTCTTTCTTTCTTTCTTTCTCCATCCCCACTTCCTTCCTTTCATTCATTCATTCATTGACTCAATCAATTTATTGGCCACCCGTCTCATAACAAAACGACTCTGGGGGGCAAATTGCATTGACCCCACCCAGCTTTGCACCACTTCCCCGAGCAGGGCGCCTTCCGGATGGGCTCCGGGGGGGGGGGGCACAGCTTCCCGAATTTACAACCGGTGGGAGACGCTACATCCTTGAGCAAGTGACCCCTCCTTCCGTTCCCTCCTTCTGGACATGCCTGAAATACCCTGCAAGGGAAGGGTTAGGGTTGGGTCTAGGGACCCTCCTCCAACACAAACACCTCCCCTAGGATCTGACTGGACCCCCGCCCCAGCTGCTTTGAGGCTCCTTCCCCTCCATAAGTCTTTCCACGTTTTATTTATTTGATCATTGCATTTCTGTAGCTGCCCATCTCCACAAGGGGTATCTTATATTCCCTCCAAGAAAATTATTTCGTTTGATCCTGGAGAGGAGAGATCTGCCAAAAAACGATGGAGGGGTGTTTCCACCATCTCCCTAGAAATCTTTCTTTTGTACGACTGTAACTGGGGCGGGGTGGTGGTGGTGGGAGGAATTAGCAGCCCCTTCGCTCTGGATCACTGGATCACATTTGGTTGCATTCCACCTCTCTCATCCCGTGTGGCTCAGTCTCTGGAGATGGAAGAGGGGTGGGCTTCCAGAATCCCCCAGCCAGCATGATTTAAGTGGGGTGGGCTTCCACTCCCAGAATCCCCCAGTCAGGATGCTTTAAGAGGGATGGACTTCCACTCCCAGAATTCCCCAGCCAGCCTGCTTTAAGAGGGGTGGGCTTCAGCTCCCAGAATCCCCCAGCCAGCCATGCTGACTGGGAATTCTGGGAGTTGAAGTCCACCCATCTGAAAGTCACCAAGGTTGAAAAATATTGTATTTGTGCCTGGGATACCAACATTTCAGGCTTCAACTCCCAGAATCCCCCAGCCAGAATTCTGGCCAGAGAATTCTGGGAGGGGGAGGGAAGGAAGGAAGGAGATGAAGGGAGGAAGGAAGAGAGAGGAAGAAAGAGAAAATGGAAGGAAGGAGATAAAGGGGAGAAGGAAGAGAGGGAGAGAGAAGGAAGGAAGGAAGGAAGGAAAGAAAAAGAAAGAAAGAAAGAAAGAAAGAAAGAAAGAAAGAAAGAAAGAAAGAAAGAAAGAAAGAAAGAAAGAAAGAAAGAAAGAAAGAAAACCTGCTGAGCTTCAGGTCAGATTGAGAGCTCGAACATCTGCAGGTAAAACAGGCGGAGCTTTGGACACACCTGGATTGTTTTGACCACGCCCTGCTCCTGCCCCTCCCTCAGGACCGCTCCCATTATGGGGTACCTGGAAAGCAGCCAGGAGGGAGGGAGGAGGCAGAAACAGGGGTCATTCTTTCTTTTTCTTTCTTTTCCTTCCTTTCTTCCTTTCTTTTCCTTCCTTCCTTCCTTCCCTCCCTCTCTTTCTTCCTTCCTTTCTTTCTTTTCCTTCCCTCCCTCCCTCTCTCTTTCTTCTTTCTTTCTTTCTGTCTTTCTTTTTGTCTTTCTTTTCTTCCTTCCCTCCATTTCTTTCTTTTCTTTCCTTCTCCCTCTTTCTTCCTTCCTTCCCTCCCTCTTTCTTTCTTTCTTTCTTTCTTTCTTTCTTTCTTTTCCTTCCTTCCTTCCCCCCTTTCCTTCTTTTCCTTCCTTTCTTTCTTCCTTTCTTTTCCTTCCTTCCTCTCTTTCTTCCTTCCTTTCTTTCTTTTCCTTCCTTCCTTCCTTCCCTCCCTCCCTCTCTCTTCTTTCTTTCTTTCTTTCTTTCTCTTTCTTTCTTTTTTTCTGTCTGTCTTTCTTTTCTTCCTTCCTTCCCTCCATTTCTTTCTTTTCCTTCCTTCCCTCCTTCCTTTCTTTTCCTTCCTTCCTTCCCTCCCTCTCTTTCTTCCTTCCTTCCTTTCCTTCCTTTCTTTTCTTCCTTCCGTCCTTCCTTCCTTCCCTCCCTGTCTGACTTCCTTCCTTCCTTCCTTTCTTTCTTCTTGGGGGGGGGCAATAATATCCATTTTGGGGGACAACCATTGATCCAAGTTCTCCAAGGACATAATTCTCTGTGTGGATTTTCCTGACGAAGAACGGCTGGCCATGTCATCTTCAGTTGCCCGAGAATAATCTAGCACGGCGTCACCAGGCCGGACACGACAAAACATGAGGATATGAGATCATTTGTCTTACCGTCCCTGTCGCCCCTTTGAGAAACCGATCGAAAAAAATCAGATTTTCTTGCTCCGAGACGGAAAACACTTCCTTTCAGAAAAGAGGCGATCCCACCCACCCACCCACCCACTCCTCAAATCCCAGGTGGGGTGAACAGATTCTCGCCCCGAGTTTGAGAAACCATAGGCCCCGTTCTCTGGCTACAGGTAGTCCTCTACTTACGACTACAACTGGGGGTCGCATGACCTCTGCCCCCCCCTCCGGTCACAAATACGAGTCAGCGGCCAAGCGTTTAGATTTTGACCCTGGGGACACTGACGGTTGTTAAGTGTGAAAAGGGGTAACTTTTTCCACTGCTGTTGGGATGGTCACGAAAGGAATTACCAGTACAGAATAACAGTTGGAAGGGACCTTGGAGGTCATCTAGTCCAACCCCTCAAATAAGAAGACCGAGGAAAATTCCCCCCTCCCGTCAACTCCATGTGACTTGCTAGAATAATTTCAAGGGAAATTTCTTTTTTAAAAAAATTATGTTGTGAATCATTGCTTTCCCACTTTTTTACTCCCTTTATTAGCCAAAACTGCTTATCAGAAACTCCCATTTCCCCCCCCCCTCCACTTATCTCATGTACTAAAATCCAACTAAAGTCTAAACTACTAAAAAAAAAGGCAAACGTGGAAGTTTCGCATACCTCTTGAATCTTTCATCCTGGCTCTGAATTGTTTGATCCAGATTTAACTTTTTGATCTGAATTTTTAGCTTCCCTCGGGGGGGGGGCAAACATTTCGCGACCCAGGCACATGGGTCTTGTAGTCTTAGCACATCTGGTAAAATCACCTCTTGCAGAATGGGATGCTTGGAAAGAAAATCCGATTAAAAATGGCTAGCCAAGCCTTAAGGACATAACTCAGAGGAAACATCAATCTGAGCCCGGCCAATTAACGCTAAATTAGCAGCTGTTCTGTTCTTAATTTTTTTTTCTCTCCGTCATGTTTGCGATTATGGTTCCACGCCTGCTGTCTGGGCTCCGGCAGCTGAACACGTCTCAAAAATATTTTGAGAGTGATGTCCAACACTTTTTAATCATAGTAACAATAATAAGGTCGGAAGGGACATTGGAGGTCATCTAGTCCAACCCCCTGCTCAGTCAGGAAACCCTGTACCATTTCAGACAAATGGCTGTCCAGTCTCTTCTTAAAAACTTTCAGTGTTGGAGCATTCACCGCTTCTGGAGGCAGGTTGTTAATAATGATGATGATGGTGATGGTGATGGTGATGATGATTATAAAGTCAGAAGAGACTTTGGAGGTCATCTAGTCCAACCCCCTGCTCAGGCAGGAAACCCTGTGCCATTTCAGACAAATGGCTGTCCGGTCTCTTCTTAAAAACTTCCAGTGTTGGAGCATTCACCACTTCTGGAGGCAAGGAGTTCCACTGGTTAATTGTTCTCACTGTCAGGAAATTCCTCCTTAATTCCAGGATCCTTCTCTCCTTGATCAGTTTCCATCCGTTGCTTCTTGTCCTGCCTTCAGGCGCTTTGGAGAATAGGACAGGATGGGATAAAATAACAGTTGGAAGGGACCTTGGAGGTCTTCTAGTCCAACCCCCTGCTCAGGCAGGAAACCCTATACCATTTCAGACAAATGGCTGTCCAGTCTCTTCTTAAAAACTTCCAGTGTTGGAGCATTCACAGCTTCTGGAGGCAGATTGTTAATAATAATAGTAATAATAAAGTCAGAAGAGACCTTGAAGATCATCTAGTCCGACCCCCTGCTCAGGCAGGAAATCCTATCCCATTTCGAACAAATGGCTGTCCAGTCTCTTCTTAAAAACTTCCAGTGTTGGAGCATTCAAAGCTTCTGGAGGCAGGTTGTTAATAATAATAGTAATAATAAAGTCGGAAGGGACCTTGGAGGTCATCTAGTCCGACCCCCTGCTCAGGCAGGAAACCCTATCCCATTTCAGACAAAATGGCTGTCCAACACTTTAGTTATCCTCCTCCATCACATTACGACTTAGGGCATCCGGATGACAGGTAGTCCTCAACCTACGACCACAAACGGGCCCAAAATTTCTGTCGTTAGCTGAGACATTTGTTCAGTCAGTTTCGTCCTGTTTCGCAACCTGTCTTGTCACAGTTCTCCTGCTTGAGCGAGGGGCTGGACTAGACGACCCCCAAGGCCCCTTCCAGCTCTATTCCATTCTAGAATTCTCTCTCTGTAGCTGGCATGAAACCTAAGGGCCAGAGAGGGGGGCGGGGTTTCCTCTGGACCCTTGGCTGTCCCTCTGGGAAACTGAGTCGCCGTTGCTAAGCAGAGCGACGTTGCAAAGCGCTCTGCTTCAACGCTAGCTGGACTTCCCCAGCTGGCCCCTGTGGGAAACAGGATGCTGGCCTGGGGGGGGGACGACTTTGGGCTGTTCCACCAGCCATTGACCACGAGGACTCCAAACACCCCCCCCGCTCTTCCCGTCTTTTGTCCGCTGATCGTTTTTTTCCTGAATTTACGAGTGTCCCATAACTCTCAAAAAGGTTCTTCAGATCTTCAGACTTCAAGGTCGCGGCTGACGTGGGCGAGGACCCTCCTTCGTTGGGACTTTCACGTCTTCCCCTTCCTCCAAGGCCTCCTGGACGTGGGGCCTCCTGGACGTGGGGCGGACAGGATGCCAGGCCGGACGGGGCCACCAAGGTCTTCCTCGCATTGTGCAGGACCCTTGGCCAAGTGGCAGACTTCTCAGTGGCTTCCGCCTCGGCCAGGTTTTTTTCCTCCCTTTTGACTTTTGTCCTGGAGCATCTCGGACAAAAGGCTTGGCAGACACATCCGTTCATTCAAAGCCAGGGGGTTTTTTTTTAGGCTTGGCCAGTTAAACAGGTGTGGAGTTCTACTCCCAGAATTCCCCAGCCAGCCTGCTTTAAGAGGGGTGGACTTCCACTCCCAGAATTCCCCAGCCGGCCTGCTTTAAGAGGGGTGGACTTCCACTCCCAGAATTCCCCAGCCGGCCTGCTTTAAGAGGGGAGGACTTCCACTCCCAGAATCCCCCACTCAGGATGCTTTAAAAGGGGTGAACTTCCACTCCCAGAATCTCCCAGTCAGGATGCTTTAAAGGGGGTGGGCTTCCACTCCCAGAATCCCCCAGTCAAGATGCTTTAAAAGGGGTGGGCTTCCACTCCCAGAATTCCCCAGCCAGCATGCTTTAGGAGGGGTGGACTTTCACTCCCAGAATCCCCCAACCAGCATGCTTTAAGATGGATGGACTCCCCAGCCAGCCTGCTTTAAGAGAGGATTACTTCTACTCCCAGAATCCCCCAGCCAGCCTGCTTTAAGAGGGGTGGACTTCCACTCCCAGAATCCCCCAGCCAGCATGCTTTAAGAGGGGTGGACTTCCACTCCCAGAATCCCCCAGTCAGGATGCTTTAAAGGGGTGGGCTTCCACTCCCAGAATCCCCCAGCCAGCCTGCTTTAAGAGGGGTGGACTTCCACTCCCAGAATCCCCCAACCAGCATGCTTTAAGAGGGGTGGGCTCCCACTCCCAGAATCCCCCAGCCAGCCTGCTTTAAGATGGGTGGACTTCCACTCCCAGAATCCCCCAGCCAGCATAAATCACAATGAGTTGATTTAATTGTAATTCAAGGGCATTGCCAATCCCTTCCAATTAAACCTGTCAGGCCTTATAATGGCATCAATCATATTTCACTCTTTCGGTTTGAATTATTGTCTGCATATATCTGTTTTTAATTACATTATAAGCAACACATTCTTTGGCTGGCAAGATGGCGGCGGCGGGGGGGGGGGCTATCCATTAAATTAAATTAACAGTAAATTAAATTAACAGTTAGTTCTTAACCGGGCTCAGAAATGGCATGTTACTTTTCTCCTCTAGGCGGTCCTTGACTTAGAACCACAAAACTTCTGTCGCGATGTGAGACAGTGGCTAAGTGAATTTGGCCCCTTTTTACCGTTGTTAAGTGAATCACTGCAGTTACTAAGTGAGTGACACGGTTGTTAAGTGAATCGGGCTTTTCCCCCCCCCCCATTGACTCTGCTTGTCAGAAGGTCATAAAAGGGGATCGCGTGATCCCTCCGGGACATTGTGACCGTCATAAATGTGAGTCAGTTGGCAAGCCTCTGAATTTGGATCCACGTGACCCACGGGGGATGCTTCGGCGGTCGTAAGTGTGGGAACCAGTCGTAAGTCGCTTTTTTCAGCGCCGTCGTAACTTTGAAATGGCCACTAAATGAACTGTTGTAAATCCAGCACCTCCCCCCCCCACCCAAAGTGGGGTGATTCGCTGCCAGGACCCCAGAATGTGACACGGGACCCCCCCGCCTACCATTTGGGCCACATGGATGCAGCACCAGGCGCACAAAGTCTCAGCTTTCACCCATACACACCCGCCCCGAGTTGGCAGTTGCGTACTGTGTGACTGTACTGTTCTCCTCGGGATGTTGAGAGAGTGCCTAAGCTAGCTAATCCAATCTTAGCCAACCTCTTGAATCAAATTAGGGCTGTTGACAATTTAAAAAGAAGGCTGGAGGCAGCAGAGCTGTTGCACGCACACAATACAACACAACACACACACACACACACACACAAACTCACAGACACACACACAGGGTGCTGTGCCCTGAATCCGTGTCGTCCTGGACATCTGCACCCAATTTTAATTTTCCCACAAAGGTCCCAAAAAAAGGGGGGGTGGGTTATTTTATTTTCTTTCCACCGATTGCGCGTTGATTGATTGTGTTATCCTGGAGCTGTTTCTACCACACAGGTTAGCCCCGTTTTTTGTGTTATTAAAATGGTAATCAGTCAATCAGAAAAGACTCAAGGGATCTTGGAAGTCTTATATGTAAGGGTGTGTAGGTTATACACAGGTTGTGTATAGCGTGTTTAAATGGGTATTATTATGTATGTGTACACTTTGAGAACAAGGGCTAAATTTCATTTGTAATGTGTGCCATTGTGCCCACAGTAAAAAATGACAATAAAGGTCTGTCTGTCTGTCTATCTATCCATCCATCCATCCATCTATCTATCTATCATTTACCTATCTATCATCTATCTATTTATCATCTATCTATCTATGTATCTATCTATCTCTATCATTTACCTATCATCTATCTATATCATCTATTTATCATCCATCTACCTACCTACCTACCAGCTACCTACCTATCTACCATTTACCTACAATCTATCATCTATTTATCACCTATCTACCTACGTACATACCTACCTACCTACCTACCTACCTACCTACCTACCTATCTATCTATCTATCTATCTATCTATCTATCTATCTATCTATATCTATCTATCTATCTATCATTTATGTATTATCTATCTATCATCTATTTATCATCTATCTACCTACGTACCTATCTATCTATCTATCTATCTATCTATCTATCTATCCCCCATCCATCCATCTATCCACCCTTTATCTATCTATCTATCTATCTATCTATCTATCTATCTATCTATCTATCTATCTCTATCATTTACCTATCATCTACCAATCTATCATTTACCTATCATCTATCTATATCATCTATTTATCATCCATCTACCTACCTACCTACCAGCTACCTACCTATCATTTACCTACAATCATCTATCACCTATCTACCTACATATCTATCTATCTCCCATCCATCCATCCACCCATTATCTATCTATCTATCTATCTATCTATCTATCTATCTATCTATCTATCTATCTATCTATCTATCTATCTATCTATCTCTATCATTTACCTATCATCTATCAATCTATCATTTACCTATCATCTATCTATATCTATTTATCATCCATCTATCTACCTACCTACCTACCAGCTACCTACCTATCTATCATTTACCTACAATCATCTATTTATCACCTACCTACCTATCTATCTATTTATCTCTATATCTATCTATCATTTACCTATCATCTATCTATCTATCATTTACCTATCATCTATCTATATCATCTATTTATCATCCATCTATCTACCTACATACCAGCTACCTACCTACCTACCTACCTACCTACGTATCTATCTATCTATCTCTATATCTCTATCATTTACCTATCATCTGTCAATCTATCATTTACCTATCATCTATCTATATCATCTATTTATCATCCATATATCTACTTACCTACCTACCTACCAGCTACCTACCTATTTATCATTTACCTACAATCTATCATCTATTTATCACCTATCTACCTACGTACCTATCTATCTATCATCTATCTATCTATCTATCTATCTATCTATCTATCTATCTATCTATCTATCTATCATTTACGTATTATCTATCATCTATTTATCATCTACCTATGTACCTATCTACTGTATCTATCTCTATCTATCTATCTTTCTATCTATCTATCTATCTATCTATCTATCTATCTATCTATCTATCTCCCATCCATCCTTCCATCCACCCATTATCTATCACCCATTCAGACAAATGGCTGTCCAGTCTCTTCTTAAAAACCTCCAGTGTTGGAGCACCCACAACTTCTGGTGGCAAGCTGTTCCACTGGTTAATTGTCCTACCTGTTAGGAAGTTTCTCCTTAATTCCAGATTGCTTCTGTCCTTGGTTAGTTTCCATTTGTTGCCAAAGTGGGTCCTCCTGTCAGTAAGGTGGTGGTTCAGCATTAAACAGCCCCCCTTCCCCCATCCAGTTAGAGTCTGTGGGATTTACAGAATTGTAGGCCGTCCTATAACTTAGGTTTTCCCACTTGCAATGTATGATGTGAAAGCTGGAGCATAAGAAAGGCTGAGCGCCAAAGAATGGAGGCCTTTGAACTCTGGTGCTGGAGAAGACTCCTGCGAGTCCCCTGGACTGCAAGGCGATCCAACCGGTCAGTCCTGGAGGAGATCAACCCCGACTGCTCTTTAGAAGGCCAGATCCTGAAGTTGAAACTCAAGTACTTTGGCCACCTAATGAGAAGGAAGGACTCACTGGAGAAGGGCCTAATGCTGGGAAAGATGGAGGGCAAGAGAAGAAGGGGACGACAGAGAAGGAGGTGGCTGGATGGAGTCCCTGAAGCAGCAGGCGTGAACTTAAATGGACTCCAGAAGATGGTAGAGGACAGGAAGGCCTGGAGGAACGTTGTCCGTGGGGTCGCGATGGGTCAGACACGACTTCGCAACTAACAACAACAAAATAACTTAGGTCCACAATTAAGTTGCCCATAGTCATTAGAATAGGAGATGACCGGCAAAGAGGTTTTCTAAATCAATAAAAGAAACTGGAGCCCCAAATTTTCCATTGCAAAGTGAGACAATTTTTCAGTCAGTTGTGCCCCACTTTATGACATTTCTTGCTATTGTTGTTAAATGAATCCCTGCATTTGTCAAGTTAGCAACACGGTTTTTAAGTGAATCCGGCTTCCCCCCATTGTCTTTGCTTGTCAGAAGGTCGCAAAAGGGGGATCACGTGACCCCCCGGGACACTGCGACCGTCGTAACTGTGAGTCAATCACCAGGCGTCTGAATTTTGATCACGCGACTCCGGAGACGCAGCGCCGGTTGTTAAAAACGTTTAAAAAATGGCAACTTTTTCCACTCTCGTTGTAACTTCCGAACGGTTACTAAATGAATGCTTGTAAAATCGAGGATTTACCAGTACAGAATAACAGTTGGAAGGGACCTTGGAGGTCATCTAGTCCAACCTCTGCTCATGTGGGAAGGCCAGGGAAAATCCCCCTGTCAATTCCATGTGACTTGCTTGAATAATTTCAAGGGATTTTTTTTTAAAAAAAAAACGTATGTTGTGAATCATTGCTTTCCCGTTTTTTTTTTTTTAAACTCCCTTTATTATCCAAAATTGCTTATCGGGAACTCCGTTTTTCCCGCTTATCAGAAAATCCTTATTTAAGGATTGGGTAATGGCACTGTGTGTCATTAACAAAAGGAAAACCACTTTTACTCAATTTTGGGCTTATTCATCCAGGTTTTGGAAGCCCTGTGGTCAGATCCGAGGGAGTCCTTGACTTCTGACCGTAATGGATCACAGAATGTCCATCGTAAGTCGTGACGGTGATCAGTCACCATAACCATGTGGCTGAACATGATTTTATTACCTTTTTTTGCGTTGTTTGTTAAGTGAACACCATAGTCCGGCAATGGCGAACCTTTTAGAGACCGAGTGTCCAAAGTGCAACCCAAAACCCACTTATGCATCGTCGGGGGCCGGGTGGGTGTGGCCCATTGGGTGGGTGTGGCCCATTGGGTGGGCGTGGCTGCGGTAGTAACGGCAGACTGGGTGGGACTAAAAAGTTCAATCCATCAATTCCAACTTTGCAAGATCTTTATTTTTCCCGCGAGAAGTTAAAATTAACTGATCGATTGAACCTTTTTTTTTTTTTGCACCCGGCGGCGGAGGCCTAAAGCGAAAAGGTTTTATAAAACCCAGCTGAAGGCCTAGGACTGGGGCGACGGCGCGTGTGCCCACAAAGAGGGCTCTAAGTGCCGCCTCTGGCACGCGTGCCATAGGTTCGCCACCATGGCCATAGTCGTTAAACGAATCCATGTATTCCTAGCGGTCCTTGGTGCTCTCCGAACCTGGTTTCCTTGCAGATGTTTCATGACCCAACTAGTTTACATCATCAGTGTGAGAAGAGAGTGAGGTGTCTGGGGTGGAGGAGGAGGGGGAGGAGGAGGAGGAGGAGGAGGAGGAGGAGAAGAATCGTGGGGTCCTTGGTGCTCTTCGAACCTGGTTTCCTTGCAGACGTTTCATGACCCAACTAGGTTACATCATCCGTGCATCATTCTTCTCCTCTCGTTGCGTTTGCAGAATATCGACATCACCAACTTCAGCAGCAGCTGGAGTGACGGCCTGGCCTTCTGCGCCCTCCTACACACCTACCTGCCTGCTCACATCCCTTATCAAGAGCTCAACAGCCAAGACAAGGTGAGTAAGTTCCCGCCTGCTCCACCAGGGGCAGCAGAGAGCTTCCCGAGAACGCCCCTAGTGGAGGGCAGAGGGACTGCAATTGTGCAGAAGAACAGGAGATAAATACCATACTTAACCACCCTTCATTTTAGTGACCATTCCAAGTTACAGTGACAAAGGGGACTGAAGACCAGTCCTCACATTTATGACCGTCATAGCAGTCCCAGGATCATGAGATCAACATTGCAAAATACCACCAGCATGTGTATTTATGACAGTCGCAGCATCCCGGGGGGGGAGGTGTCCCGTGATCGCCGTTCGCAACC
Source organism: Crotalus helleri (assembly GCA_024509115.1). Taxonomy (NCBI): domain Eukaryota; kingdom Metazoa; phylum Chordata; class Lepidosauria; order Squamata; family Viperidae; genus Crotalus; species Crotalus helleri. Next base: position 1,702,012 of record JAKSXO010000065.1, on the reverse strand, counting down.
TTCCCAGCAGGCTTCTGACAAGCAAAGTCAACAAGGGGAGCTGGATTCGCTTAACGACCGTGTGACTCGCTTAACGACTGCAGTGATTTGCTTAACGGCCACTGCAAAAATGATTGTAAAATTGGGTAGGTCCACTTGAAACTACCCGTTTTAGGACCATCGTGACTTGGCCAGGCTCCCTTGACGTCGTAAGTTGAGGACTGTCTGTATTTCAAATCAAACCTCTTAAAATAATAGACAAAGAGGTAAATCCCTTCCCCAGTTAAATTTGGTATTCCAGTGGCAATACTCTCAGCTCTGCAGCTAATCTGGAGAGATTTAATAGTAATAATAATAATAGTAGTAGAAATAGTAATAATAGTAATAACAATAGTAAAATAATAATAATAATAATAATTATTATTATTATTATTATTATTATTGTGGGCGCTCCATCGCTGGAAGTTTTTAAAAAGAGACTGGACAATCACCTGTCTGAAATGGTATAGGTCCTCCTGCTTGAGCAGGGGGCTGGACTAGAAGACCTCCAAGGTCCCTTCCAGCTCTATTCTATTCTGTTTTCTATTCTATAATAATAAAGTTGGAAGGGACCTTGGAGGTCATCTAGTCCAACCCCCTGCTCAGGCAAGAAACCCTACACACCATTTCAGACAATTGGATTGTTATTACAGGAAGTCCTCATCTTACAACCGTTCACATAGCGACCGTTCAAAGTCACAAGGGCGCTGAAAAAAGTGACGTCACCGTTTTTCACACTGGTGACCGTGACTGTTGCAGCATGCCCGTGGTTTCACGTGATCCAAAATTCAGATGCTTTTGGCAACTGACTCGTATTGATGACGGTCGTGGTGTCCTGGGGTCACGCGATGGCCTTTTGCGGCCTTCCGCCAAGCTAAGCCGGATTCACTTAACGACTGGTTTGCTAACTTAATTCGCTTAATGACAGTGGCAAGACAGATAGTAAAACGAGGGCAAAACCCGCTGAACAAATGTCTCGGGACACACCAGACAACACATACACAACACAAAAACATTGTCTGACACCCTTCCCACCATTCATTACAAGTGATTCATTAATGTATGTGTCATCAAGTTGCCTTTTTGGCTCCTAGCTAGCACAGAGATAGATTTAAGGAGACTATTATTATTTATTTAAAAGATTTATAGTGTTGGCCATCTGGCGTAGCCGTAAATCCTGGCTGCTTTACGAACCACGATCAAAGCAGCCAAAAGCAATCAGAAGCCAACTCACAAGCATGACAGTCAATCAATACGCTGATAAACAAACGGTGTCTCTCCTGTAGGAAAAGAGAGATTGCAGGTAATCCTCCATTTGACGACCAAAATTAATCCCCCCCCCCATTTTTGTTGCTAAGTGAAAACATTCGTGAAGTGAACTTTGCCTCATGTTGATCTCCCCAAAGGTTTTAAGTCTGAGGACTGGTTACGTGTCCCTTTTTTCCAGCAACGTTGTAATTTTGAACCGTCGCTAAACGGATGGCCGTAAGTCGAGGACTCCCTGTAATTCAGTCTAAGGAGAAACAAGACGAGGGAAGCCTTCATTTTCTAGCCTCTGTTATTATGGGGTGTCCTCGAATTATGACCAGAATGGAGCCCCCAAATTTACGTTGCTAAGCAAGTCAGTTTTTTAAGTGAATTTTGACCCATTTTATGACCTTTCTCGCTCCGTTTTTTAAGCGAATCACTGCCATTGTTAAGTTAGACACACGGTTGTTAAGTGAATCCGGCTTCCCCCCCCCCACTGATTTAGTTTGTCAGAAGGTCTGAAAAGGGGATCACGTGACCTCCCCGGGACACACTGAGACCGTCGTAAATACAAATCAGTTGCCAAGCAACTGAAGTTTTGATCACATTGACCATTGAGGATCCTGCAATGGTCGTACGTGTGAAAAACAGTCCTCAGTCCCTTTTTTCCAGTGTTGTAACTTCGAATAATCATAAATGGATGGTTGTAAGTCAAGGACTATCTATGGTTTGGAAGTCCCCAGGGTGACCTCAGGACACTGTGACCGTCATTAGTACGAGTCCATTGCCAAGTGCCTGAATTTTGATCATGTGACCCTGGGGACGCTACAACGGTCGTAAGTGCGAGGACCGATCAGCCGTGCCATAGTAACGAACGGTCATTAAATGAACGGTTGTATGTAGAGGACAAGCAGGAGCAGCCCACATCTCTGGGTGATCAACAATTGAAGTGGAAATATATATATTTAAAGTTTGTATGTATTAATAGCATAAGAATTGTACTGGTTTAGTGTCCGAGAAATGAAAAAACATTGCCTGGAAAAGAAAAGAAAGAAATGTGTAGAAATGGACAGAGCGATACGGAAGGAAAAAAAGAAAAAGAAGAGACAGAATAATTTCAAAGACAGAGTATCATTTATTACTGGCTGGAAAAATGGGGTAGAGATTAGGAATTGAATGTGTATTTTTAAGTAAAAAATGGACCCAGACAACAGGTTCATAATAATAATAATGATGATGATGATGATGATGATGATGATGATGATAATAATAAGTTGGAAGGGACCATGGAGGTCTTCTAGTCCAACCCCCTGCTCAGGCAGGAAATCCTGTGTCATTTCAGACAACTGGCTGTCCAGTCTCTTTTTAAAAGCTTCCAGTGTTGGAGCATTCAGCGCTTCTGGAGGCAAGGAGTTCCACGGGTTAACTGTTCTAACTGTCAGGAAGTTTCTCCTTAGTTCTAGGTTGCTTCTCTCCTTGATTAGTTTCCATCCGTTGCTTCTTGTCCTGCCTTCAGGCGCCTTGGAGAATAGCTTGACTCCCTCTTCTTTGGGGCAGCCCCTGAGATACTGGAAGGCTGCTATCATGTCCCCCCTCGTCCTTCTCTTTGTTAAACTAGACATTCCCAATTCCAGCAACCGTTCCTTATATGTTTTAGCCTCCAGTCCCCTAAAATCATCTTTGTTGCTCTTCTCTGCACTCTTTCTAGAGTCTCGGCATCTTTTTTACATCGTGGTGACCAAAACTGGATGCCGTATTCCAGGTGTGGCCTTACCAAGGCATTGAAGAGTGGTATTAATACTTCACGTGATCTTGATTCTATCCCTCTGTTAATCCTCCAGTCATAACGCAGCCAAAATTTCTGGAGGCAGGTTGTTCCACTGGTTAATTGTTCTGACTGTCAGGAAATTTCTCCTTAGTTCTAGGTTGCTTCTCTCCTTGATGAGTTTCCATCCGTTGCTTTTTGTCCTGTCTTCAGGCCCTTTGGAGAATAGCTTGATTCCCTCTTCTTTGGGGCAGCCCCTGAGATACTGGAAGGCTGCTATCATGTCCCCCCTCGTCCTTCTCTTCATTAAACTAGACATCCCCAATTCCAGCAACCGTTCCTTATATGCTTTAGCCTCCAGCCCTCTTTGTTGTTCTTCTCTGTACTCTTTCTAGAATCCCATCATCTTTTTTACATCGTTGTTTACTAAGCACTTACAATTTGCAAAAATAAAAAATTAATGAAATATTTTAAGAGACAACAATTAAAGTGGACGTAAGAAGAATTACATCAGGAGAGAAAACATCTGCAGATAGGTGCCCATCGGCCCTTTCTCTGCACTTTTGATTTATGTTCCCCAGTTAAAAATAAGATTATCCTTTTTGCCTTCGTCACTGTCTTTATCAGCTGCGAAGGGCTAATTTAACGGGCTAATTTATGGCTGTGTCTTTCTTGCTAGCCTCTTCAAATCTCCAGAGAGCAGAGCAAGATAAGAAGGGTATAAATAAATTCCCCCCCCCCACCACCACCACCCCCATTATAAAACTTGAGTGATAATAGAGGCATGCAAGTTTTTTTTAATATATATACATATATACATATGTATACATAGCAAAAAGCTGCCTTTGGGGCTGCAGGAAAACCAAACCGTGATTTTTTTTTTTTTTAAAAAATGAGAATATTGTTACTGCCCAAGGCAAGGAGCCCGTTGGGTTGATGGATGGCTATTCCTCTGGGAAATTCAAAAGGCTTCCGATGTTTTTGCGCTGAATATTTTCTCCTGAAGGAACAATTATCTAATCTGCTGGACTTTCTTTAAAAAAGGAGAAATTGGACGCAATTCTCCCGGGACCTCAAAAGGACATGTGATACGTGCCGAAGTCCCATTTTATTTTATTTTTTTACACTTCTCTTCCTCCTCCCCCCCCCCGAGATCTCCCGGAAAGTCCTTGACTTATGACGACAATTGGGATCAGAACTTCTGTCCTTAAACGATGTGGTTCTTAAGGCAGTCATGCCCCATTTTATGACCTTTTTTGATGCCCTCATTAAGTGAATCCGGCTTCCCTCACTGGCTTTCATATCTAAGGTGGGACTAGAACTCACCGTCTCCTGGTGATTGGTCCAACGTCACCCAGCTGGCTTTCATGGCTAAGGCGGGACTAGAACTCACTGTCTCCTGGTGATTGGCCCAAAGTTACCCAGCCGGCTTTCCTGCTTAAGGCAGGACTAGAACTCACCGTCTCCCGGTGATTGGCCCAAAGTCACCCAGCCGGCTTTTGTGGTTAAGGCGGGACTAGAACTCACTGTCTCCTGGTGATTGGCCCAACGTCACCCAGCTGGCTTTTGTGGTTAAGGCGGGACTAGAACTCACCGTCTCCTGGTGATTGGCCCAAAGTCACCCAGCTGGCTTTCGTGCCTAAGGCGGGACTAGAACTCACCGTCACCTAGTGATTGGCCCAAAGTCACCTAATTGGCTTTTGTGCCAGAGGTGGGACTAGAACTCACCGTCTCCTGGTGATTGGCCCAGCGTTCCTGCAGGGAAGGTTATAAATGGCGAAGATGATGCTACGGCCGTCGTAAATACATGTCGGTTGCTGACTGCCCAGAGTTTGATCTCGGCAAAGGTTTTAAGTCTGAGGACTGATTGCGAGTCCCTTTTTTCCGGCAACATCGTAACTTTGAACCATCGCTAAACAAATGGTCGTAAGTCGAGGACCCCCTGTAATTCAGTCTAAGATGGCTGCTTTTGTAAGGAAGCGTGAAAAACAATTTAAAAAAATGACGGACGCAAAGACAAGTTGGATCCATTCATTGTTCTTATTGTTATTCCTGGACCGCTTTCAAAATAGTGTGATTGAACAATAGAACTATTTCTAGAATAGAATAGAATAGAATAGAATAGAATAGAATAGAATAGAATAGAATAGAATAGAATAGAATAGAATAGAGAATAGAATGGAATGGAATGGAATAGAATAGAATAGAATAGAATAGAAAATATGGAATGGAGTGGAATGGATTGGAATGGAATGGAATATAGAATGCAATGGAATAGAGAAGAGAAGAGAAGAGAAGAGAAGAGAAGAGAAGAGAAGAGAAGAGAAGAGAAGAGAAGAGAAGAGAAAATATGGAATGGAATAGAATAGAATGGAATGGAATATGGAATGGAATGGAATATAGAATGGAATGGAATATAGAAGAGGAAGAGAAGAGAAGAGAAGAGAAGAGAAAATATGGAATGGAATGGAATGGAATGGAATATAGAATGGAATGGGATATAGAATAGAGTAGAGAAGAATAGAATAGAATAGAATAGAATAGAATAGAATAGAATAGAATAGAATAGAATAGAATAGAATAGAATAGAATAGAATAGAATAGAATAGAATAGAATAGAATAGAAGTTGGAGGGGACCTTGGAGGTCTTCTAATCCAACCCCCTGCTCAGACAGGAAACCCTATACCATTTCAGACCAATGGTTGTCTTCTTAAAAAAAAACAAAACACTGAGAAACGCTGGTCTAGAATGACACAGCTGTCCTCTTAATATATCTCTTTTTGTTTATTTTTTCTTCCCTTTTAAACCAAAGAAGGTTGCCAGAGGTTAAACTGGAGTGACATTTTGATATCTCTTGGGAGGTTCCAGGCTGGCTGTTTAGATTATAAATCCCATGAATGGAAAAGAGACAAACTGCAGCTGATCCAGTTTCATTTTTCCCTCCTCCTTCCTCCTGCTAACCCCTCTATCGAAAAAATAGGAAATCAAATACAAATACAGGTGTTGTTTTTGTTTTGTTTTAAATCTATTCTCCCCATCTCTCCCCTCTTTCTTCCTTCACCTGATGTTATTTTTAATTTTAATTTTTCAATTCTCAGATTAAAAGCCAATGGGGCATTTCATGTTATTGTCTACTTGGGACCTCCAGTTTTGGAGGATTTGCTGTAGTAAGGACTGTTTTGTTCCGCTGTTTATTTAAATTTTTAAACCAGGGGTCTTCAAATTTGGTCCTTTTAGGACTTGTGGACTGCAACTCCCAGAATTCCTCAGTCAGGATGCTTTAAGACAGGGGTCTTCCAACTTGGCCCTTTTAGGACTTGTGGACTTCAACTCCCAGAATTCCTCAGCCAGGATGCTTTAAGACAGGGGTCTTCCAACTTGGCCCTTTTAGGACTTGTGGACTTCAACTCCCAGAATTCCTCAGCCAGGCACACTGGCTGACGAATTCTGGGAGTTGAAGTCCACAAATCATAAAAGGGCCAAGTTGGAAGACCCCTGCTTGTGGACTTCAACTCCCAGAATTCCTCAGTCAGGATGCTTTAAGACAGGGGTCTTCCAACTTGGCCCTTTTAGGACTTGTGGACTTCAACTCCCAGAATTCCTCAGCCAGGATGCTTTAAGACAAGGGTCTTCCAACTTGGCCCATTTATGACTTGTGGACTTCAACTCCCAGAATTCCTCAGCCAGGCACGCTGGCTGAGGAATTCTGGGAGTTGAAGTCCACAAAACCTTCCATTTGTACATAGGTACAAGGAAGTCAGCCTGTTCTGCAGCAAACATAAATAATGTTTTACAGGTCGTCCTTGACTTACAACTGTTCATTTAGTGACCGTTCAAAATTACAACAGCACTGGAAAAAATGACTTAGTACCGTTTTTCACCCTTAACGACCGTTGCAGCGTGCTCCCATGATCGAAATTCAGACCTTTGGCAACTGACTCACATTTATGACTGTCACAGTCTCTTGGGGTCACGTAATCCCCTTTTGCGACCTTGTGACCTGCGAAGTCAACGGAGGAAGCCGGATTCACTCAATAGCCGTGCGACTTGCTTAACAACGGCAGTGATTCACTAAACGACGGTGACAAGAACGGTCGTAATACGAGACAAAAGTCATTTAACTGTCTTGCTGAGCAACGGAAATTTTGAGCTTCGGCTGGGGTGGTAAATTGAAATTAGCTGTAATTGTGTATTTCAAGGGTGGGTGAGTCAACCAGCCCTGGGGGGGGGGCTTAATTCACCTGCCTGGACACCCCCACGGAGGAGATCCCATATTTTTTTGCATCCCCACCAGCCAAACTCTTGAAATATTTGAGAGCCTTCCACGGTTTCCGATGAGCCATTGATCGGGCCGACAAGAAAATACTTCCATTATATTTTTTAGAATAGAATAGAGCTGGAAGGGACCTTGGAGGTCTTCTAGTCCAGCCCCCTGCTCAAGCAGGAGAACCTATACCAGCGATAGCGAACCTTTTAGAGACCGAGTGCCCAAACTGCAACCCAAAAACCACTTATTTATCGCAAAGTGCCAACACGGCAATTTAATCTGAATACTGAGGTTTTAGTTTAGAAAAAACAACTCATATCTTAACATCTTTTGTCTTAAAAGAAAAACAACAATAACAGAGCTTTCAATGATACAAGCAATTTTTTATTGAAAGCTAAACGTTTGCATTTGGCATGCTTTTGAACAATTCATGTGATTTTCGCTGTTGCATGCATGCTGATAATTTGTCTAGCCTTGGCTCATACTTGGCAAGTTTGAGAGCAACACATGCAGCACTCGGGTCATCCGTTAGTCTGCTGGTGTCAGGTTTGATATAATTCACAGCTGAAAACAGCTGCTCGCAAGCATAAGGTGATCCATACAAAGTAAGGAAAGCAATCCCAAGTGCTTTCATTGACTTAAAATTATTTGGCAGAGAATTCCACACTTTAAGGATTTCATTTTCAGAACTAACTGTGCTGTCCTTTGCCATCCTTTTTTCGCAAGATTGCTCTCAATAAGAGCGAGGCACGCTTTGGTTCCATTTTTGCCAGGAAGCACCTTGGCAAATGGCTTTTTTCTGAGTGCCCCCTCCGGCACGCGTGCCATAGGTTTGCCGCCACTGACCTATACTATTTCAGACAAGTGACTGTCTAGTCCAGTGAGGGCAAACCTTTTAGAGACCGAGTGCCCAAACTGCAACCCAAAACCCACTTATGCATCGTCGGGTGCTGGGTGGGTGTGGCCCATTGGGTGGGTGTGGCCCATTGGGTGGGCGTGGCCCATTGGGTGGGTGTGGCCCATTGGGTGAGCGTGGCCCATTGGGTGGGCGTGGCTGCGGTGGTAACAGCAGACTGGGTGGGACTAAAACGTTCATCAATCAATTCCAACTTTGCAAGATCTTTCCCCCCCCCCAGGTTGAAATTGACTGATTGATTGAACCTTTTTTTTTTTGCACACAGTGGCGGAGGCCTAAAGCAAAAAGGTTTTATAAAACCCAGCTGAAGGCCTAGGACTGGGGTGATGGCGCACCCGTGCCATAGGTTTGCTACCATTGGTCTACTCTCTTCTTATTTTTTTTGTTTGTGTATTTTAAAAGACTTTAAAATTAGTTCTTTTATATTTCTCCTTCTATTCATTTTTTTCCCTTCTTCCTCAGAAAAGAAATCTCCTGCTTGCATTCCAAGCGGCGGAAAGTGTTGGAATCAAACCCAGTTTGGTAAGTGTGTCTGTGTGTCTGTGTGTCTGTGTATGATTTAATTTTCCCGGGGAGGAGAATAGTAAGGGATGAAGTTAAGAGATGGGGGAGACGGGTAGGCCGGGGGGGGGTCAAGGCAGGGGTGATTCTCTTGGGTGTTGCTAGAGATTGGCCCCAAATCACTCAGATATTTTTCCCTAACTGGTTGAGGGTGGAGTTCCCATCATCCCCTGCCAAGCCAACATGACCCATGTTAGCTGAGCAAGATGGGAGCCGTGTTCTAGCATATGAGAGTCTGTTTGGTCAAATGATTAAGGTGCCATGCTAGAAACAGGGAAACAGTAAGTTCTAGTCTGACCTTAGGCATGAAAGCTGGTTGGGTGACTTTGGCCCAATCACCAGGAGACGGTGAGTTCTAGTCCCGCCTTAGGCATGAAAGCCGGCTGGGTGACTTTGGGCCAATCACCAGGAGGTGGTGAGTTCTAGTCCCGCCTTAGCCATGAAAGCCGGCTGGGTGACTTTGGGCCAATCAGCAGAAGACAGTGAGTTCTAGCCCCGCCTTTAGGCATGAAAGCTGGCTGAGTGACTTTGGGCCAATCACCAGGAGGTAGTGAGTTCTAGTCCCGCCTTAGGATGAAAGCCGGCTGGGTGACTTTGGGCCAATCACCAGGAGACGGTGAGTTCTAGTCCCGCCTTAGGCATGAAAGCTGGCTGGGTGACTATGGGCCAATCACCAGGAGGTAGTGAGTTCTAGTCCCGCCTTAGGCATGAAAGCCAGCTGGGTGACTTTGGGCCAATCACCAGGAGGCGGTGAGTTCTAGTCCCGCCTTAGCCATGAAAGCCGGCTGGGTGACTTTGGGCCAATCACCAGGAGGTGGTGAGTTCTAGTCCCGCCTTAGGCATGAAAGCCGACTGGGTGACTATGGGCCAATCACCAGGAGGTAGTGAGTTCTAGTCCCGCCTTAGGCATGAAAGCCAGCTGGGTGACTTTGGGCCAATCACCAGGAGGCGGTGAGTTCTAGTCCCGCCTTAGCCATGAAAGCCGGCTGGGTGACTTTGGGCCAATCACCAGGAGGTGGTGAGTTCTAGTCCCGCCTTAGGCATGAAAGCCGACTGGGTGACTCTGGGCCAGTCGCTCTCTCTCATCCCAACCCACCTCACAGGGTTGTCGTTTTGGGGGAAAACAGAAGAAGGAAGCTGTGCCACTAACTTAACAGCTGCAGCGATTCACTTAACAACTGTGGCAAGAATGGTCGTAAAATGGGACCAAACTCACCCAGCTGCTGTCTTGCTTAGCAACAGAAATTTTGGGCTCAGTCGTCGTCGTAGGTCGAGGACTAACTGCGCGCACAAGCCCCTTTATATACAGCTACCTCGAATTATGCAATTGTCAACATTGTTTTCCTGGCCTCCATTTTGAAAAACTTATTCTTCTTCCGCTCTGGCTTCTTCAGAGCTGCGGACTGGTGTTGGCCAGGCTGCCTTTTGCTCAGCAAAAGCCTTGCCAGGAGGATGAAATGGGTGCAGTTCTTACTTCCTGCTTTTGGGCACATGGGGGGGTGGAAGAGGGGGGTCAGCTGGCATGCTTGGCAGAGCTGAGGAACATCTAACCTGGCCCTCTGCCACAGCCTGAGATCGGAGCAGTTCTCGTCCTTCCGGAGGGTTTTGCCAACAAGGCAGGAAGGAAGCACCTCCAGGAGGGTTGGCAAATCCTTGGCCCTAGCCAGGCCTTTTGCAGAGGCTCAATTCAGCCCCACTGGGGGTCCTCTTCCGACTTTTTCCCAATTCAGCAGTGATTTGTTGAATGTCCCCCAATCAACCTGCTTTAAGAGGGGTGGTCTTCCACTCCCAGAATTCCCAGCTAGCCCTGCTTTAAGAGGCGTGGGCTTCCACTCCCAGAATCCCCCAGCCAGCATGCTTGAAGAGGGGTGGGCTTCCACTCCCAGAATTCCCCAGCCAGCATGCTTTAAGAGGGGAGGGCTTCCGCTCCCAGAATCCCCCAGCCAGCCTGCTTTAAGAGGGGGGGACTTCAACTCCCAGAATTCCCAGCTAGCCCTGCTTTAAGAGGGGTGGACTTCCGCTCCCAGAATTCCCCAGCCAGCCTGCTTTAAGAGGGGTGGACTTCTGCTCCCAGAATCCCCCAGCCAGCCTGCTTTAAGAGGGGAGGGCTTCCGCTCCCAGAATCCCCCAGCCAGCCTCCTTTAAGAGGGGAGGGCTTCCGCTCCCAGAATCCCCCAGCCAGCCTCCTTTAAGAGGTGAGGGCTTCCGCTCCCAGAATCCCCCAGCCAGCCTCCTTTAAGAGGGGAGGGCTTCCGCTCCCAGAATCCCCCAGCCAGCCTTCTTTAAGAGGGGAGGGCTTCCACTCCCAGAATCCCCCAGCCAACCTCCTTTAAGAGGGGAGGGCTTCCGCTCCCAGAATCCCCCAGCCAGCCTTCTTTAAGAGGGGAGGGCTTCCACTCCCAGAATCCCCCAGCCAACCTACTTTAAGAGGGGAGGGCTTCCACTCCCAGAATCCCCCAGCCAGCCTGCTTTAAGATAGTTGGATTTCAACTCTCATGGTTGGCTGGGGAATCCTGGGAGTTAACTCCACCCATCTTCAAGCCGCCACGCTTGAGAAACCTTTATCTCCCCTCAATCAATCATCTGAGTAGCCCTCCGTCCTTCAATTCAATTCTGCCTTACCAAAAGCGTTGACTTCAGCTCCCAGAATTCCCCACAGCGCTGTCCTCGCTGGGAATTCTGGGAGTCTGCTCATCCAGAAGGGGACCCCGAGAGGGAAAAATGGGCTTGTTGGACTCAATGACCGTCTGTAGGAGAAGACTTGGGTGACTTCCCTTCCGCTGATCCTTTTTTCTTGCCCTCCCGCAGGAACTGAGCGAGATTATGTACACGGATCGTCCGGACTGGCAAAGTGTGATGCAATATGTGGCCCAGATCTACAAATATTTTGAAACTTGAGGAAGAGGAGGAGGTGGAGAAGAAGAGGAGGAGGAGGAAGGAAGGAGGAGGGAGGAAGGAGAAGAAGAGGAAGAGAAGTACGAGCCACTGAAAAAAACACCGCCGAAGTAGCACACAATCACTTTAAACGATCCCCTTTTTCGGTTGATTCCCGCTCGGCAAACGACGGCTCCTGCCAGATGCCACGGCGTGTGAGGTGGCAGAGTGGGTCCCTTCTTGGCTGGAAACTTCTTGGGCCACGTGCCCAACCGTGCCAAAAAAAGATACTCAAAGCCAAGAGCCCAACTATGACTCACAAGGACTGGGCACCTCACCCGGTGTAAAAATAATTCTAGCTCGCTTTTTTCCCTCCACTAAACCAAGGTGCCCCGGTGGGTCTCTCCCAGCTGGGCCCCGTTCTAATTTTTTTAAAAAAGAAAATGAACAGCCCCAGAAGCTGGGAACTCTGCAGAAGCACAGGAACACCCTTGCCAGCCACACTAAAAGCATCTGCCTGAAAGTCTCAAAGGCCACCAGCCACATCTGGATTGGAACCGGATCTCATGAACTGTTCGGAGGAGGGTCTGTTTTCAGAGGATTGCCCCAATCTGGATTAACCTCTGTGCAGTTGCATCTTTCCTGGGGGGGGGGGCTGTGAAAGTGGCAGGAGGGGGTGTCCAATCTAGGCAACGAGGGATCACGTGGCGTGGTCTGGTGTCCCTTCCCAACTGCGACACGAACGGGCAGCCGTTCTCAAATTCTCCTTTTTGTGCAATTGTTGAGTGGACGGAGGGCCCCCCCCCTGAAAACAGGGTTTGTAGACCCCCTCAAGAAACAGGAAGAACATGAGGGGGGGGAGAAGAGGGGCCAGGCTCAACAAGCCCTAGAGTTGCCATGTTTTTTCACCAGCCAGCGCTCCTCCGCGGTTCGTCGCTGCGTTCCACCAGGCCGAAATTCATTCAGCAGAGTTTATCCTGTGCAGGCCGCTGATGAAGAGACAGGCAAACGCTTTGCATACTCAACACCTCCCCAGCGTGCAATTGGTAAAAAAAGTACAGGAGCAAATTCGAAAAACGTCGGCGACGCCTCAATTCGGGATCTCTGCAAATTAGGAACGCGATGCCTTCTTTCTGACGCCGCTGTCCTCCGCGAGTCTTCAGCAGGATTAACAAGAGTCTGGTTGATTTACGACAGCGTTGCTGCCGCTGTCTGGAGTGATTGAGAACATCAGAGTCAGTCAAGGGACCCTCTGCCACGATTTAAGGATGGTTTTGCAACGGTCGGGACAGGAGCGTAGATTCAAGCCCAGGCAGACGGCGCCGGCGTGGTGACCACCACCAGCGTCTCCACACGGGTGGAACACAGAGCTTGTCAAATGTTGTCAAAAGTAGTACGTGGGCTGCGTGACGTTGCCCGAATGCAAACACGTAGGGTGTCTTTGGGTTTCGGGATCCCCGTTGAGTAAAAAAGATGGCGGGAGCTTGAGATGTAGACAGGCGGAACGCTCTGGGAATTCCTGGTACCCACTGGGGATGAGGTTGTCGTGTTGTGAGCAAACGCTGATGCAGGTTCCTTCCTGTCGTGCTAGTGGGATCATTTGCAGACGGGCACGGGGGATGCAAGCGAGGGAACTTAGCAAGCCAGCAAGGGGGTCTCAGTGAGGTCTTGTGGTCTCTCTCTCTCACACACACACTGTTGTTAAAGGGGAAACCATTGTTTGGAAGATCTGCTCTGCCCACTCATTGGTGTCCCGTTGTCTACATGAGCTCAGTACTGTCCCGGATGTTGACGAGGTGGAAAGAATCAGAGGACCGGCATGGCTGAGGTCCTCCGGGATACACTGGGGGAAAATTGGTTGTGTGAAACCAGAGGGCGCGACTCCCATGGGGGTCTCTGGATCGCCACCATCTTCCCGGTAACAAAACGGCGGGCGTTGGAAATCAGCACGCGCCGCAGATTCCCACGGTCGAGAAGGTTAGCTCTGCGCGGCGGGGAAGTGCTCCAGGATGTTGGGTGACGCAGGGGTGGGGTGGACGCAGGGGTCAGTGCCAGGAGGAGTGTGACCCCTTTCCCAACCTTGAAGGGGGAGGGGTCTTGTGCAGGGGTGTGACCCCCCCTCCCAACCTCAAAGGGGGAGGGGTCTTGTGCAGGGGGAGGAGTTCCAGGCACGAGCGGTGGAAGATGGCAAGAGAGAAAGTGGTTAAAGTCGAGAAGGTTTGAGTTGAGCATGGTTGCAAAGGGCAAGATGGCGTCTCTGGGAAAGGTCAGAGGTCGGGGGGAGAAGGGTGGGCAGAGTAGCCAATCCAGAGAGAAGCAAAGGTGCCGCTTATGGGAATTTGCACGTGCCTTAAGGAAAGTGGAGCGTGGCCGTGCCGGAACGGCTATCCGGTTGGGGAAAAGTAGAGCCAGAGGGTACATGCACCGCATCATTGCTCCCCGCTCATTTTTTTTCCCGGTTTGAGTTTCCCTCTCTTCTCCAAAGGAACCTTAGAACTGCAAGGGTCCTCCAAAGTAATCTAGTCCACCCCTCACGCCCAAATCATCCGGCCTCAGTTTGAAGATCTCCAAGGAAGGGTCTTTATTGGCCACCTCAGGAAGGGCTATTTTTTCTTCCGCGTGGACGTCTTCACGATCGAGGCCAGGCTCTCCCTGCTCCCACCTCTTGAGGACTAGAAGGTTAAGAGAATGTTTTAAGAAAAGTACAGGCTAAGCTGCCTCTCTGGGACACACCTGCCCTCCAGATGAATGGAGGGGGTCACCATCCTGCAGAAGGGCTCGTCTCTTTTTGAACATGCCAGAAAATTGGAAAAACGTTGGTTCTTCCAAGCAGACGGCAAGAAGCCATGATTAGTTTCCAGATTTGTAAACCAGTTAAAGAAGCTGTTTAGTCCTGGGAGAGCTGCCCCCTCTTTCTCCTGGGTCGCTAAATTTATTTCTTATTTCGTTTATTCGAATTTGATGGCTACCCCTCAGAACGTCTCCGGGCGGCTGTAAGAATAAATAGTTAATTTTGTCTATTCACAACTACCTCCTTCCCAATCCAGGCTTAGGGGTACTCTGTGTATCTCTGCAAAACCTGCTTCAGGGATTGCGTGTCGGTGTTGTGCACACCCGGATCCGGAAGTGCATCGTGTTAGGGTAAAATTAGAAGATGCTCACAATGCACTGGGGCATCCACAGAGACTCCTCCCCCCAAAAAGTCAAGATGGCAGCCAGCACTTGCAATCCCAGCCCTGCGGTGCAGTACGAAAAGGGGCGGGGCTCCAACTGCAGGATTGTGGCAGCCATTTTGACTCTTTTGACCCAAATGGCAGACGTCCCTGAATTCAACAACAGGCCTCTCCGTCCTCCGATGGTTCACCAGCTCTATCCCTTGTCTGTACGGTTCTCATCAGGAGCTGGCAGGATGTGATCAAAATGTCAAGATGGCGGCTGCCACGGCAGGATCAAACCACTGCCCGTTTTTTTATCACTAGTGATCAACCGTTGTGGCCCTCATCATCATCATTTTGATTCTACCCTGCAGAATTCCACTGCTTCCTGCAGATTTCCCCAATAAAATGCGTTCAGCAGCACACTATCCTCCGCAAGGCACTCCCAAACTGCTCCTGAAGCCTGAAATGTTGGTATCCCAGGCACAAATACAATATTTTTCAACCTTGGTGACTTTCAGATGGGTGGACTTCAACTCCCAGAATTCCCAGTCAGCATGGCTGGCTGGGGGATTCTGGGAGCGGAAGTCCACCCCTCTTAAAGCAGGCTGGCTGGGGGATTCTGGGAGTGGAAGTCCACCCCTCTTAGAGCAGGCGGGCTGGGGGATTCTGGGAGCGGAAGTCCACCCCACTTAAAGCAGGCTGGCTGGGGGATTCTGGGAGTGGAAGTCCACCCCTCTTAAAATCACACTCAGGTTGAGAAACACTCTATTAATGGCTTTTCAGCAGGACCACCAATTTCTGCGAGCCACAGTTTATTTTTACTGTATTTTTCAGTCCTTCGTGGTTTTTGAGTTTTCCTTCTTCTGTCCCCCTTTAAAAAAAAAAAAAGAACTTTGCATATGTGCCAAATTTTGCCAGATGTGGATTTCTCCCTCTCTTCTTTCTCCTCCCCCCCTCCCCTTCCTCAACCCGGCTTTTCTTGACACGGGCTTGATGTGTAATGCTCCAATTACAAAAGCACCGAGATTTTGCATCTCCGTCCAGCAAAGGATGGGAATCACAAGTTTTGGAATGCAAGCACGTCTGAATGTACGGACACTGGGGCAAATTCGGTCAAGCCTGAGACTGTGCTTGCCACCAAGTTTTTATTTAAAAAACAAAACACAAGAGATTAATGTTATTGAAGCTGCCTGATCTTTCTAATAAAAACATTTTCTTTCCATTACTGGCTGGCCAACGTGTGATTGTGTGAATTTGTTGTGGTTCCTCCAGCCAGGAGGGGCTGGTGGATATTTGTATGTGTTGGGGTGGGGTGGGGAAACTCCTGATTTTATTTTCGTTTGATGGGATTCCAAGGCCTTTTGGGAGCTCAAGACAGCGCCACCACGATGTAAAAAAGATGTTGAGACTCTAGAACAGTGGTTCTCAACCTGTGGGTCGGGACCCCATTTGGGGTCAAATGACCATTTCACGGGGGTCACCAAACCATGCTGTCTGCCATTTTTTTCCCTTTTCCCTAGCTGTCCTACTCCCTCTTATTGGTGGCCACACCCACTTGGGGGTCACCACAACATGGGGAACTGTATTATGGGGTCACAGCATTAGAAAGGTTGAGAATCACTGCTCTAGAAAGAGTACAGAGAAGAGCAACAAAGAGGATCAGGGGACTGGAGGTTAAAACATATAAGGAACGGTTGCTGGAATTGGATATGTCTACTTTAACAAAGAGAAGGACGAGGGGAGACAGGATAGCAGTATTCCAATATCTCAGGGGCTGCCCCAAAGAAGAAGGAGTCAAGCTATTCTCCAAAGCACCTGAAGGCAGGACAAGAAGCAACGGATGGAAACTCATCAAGGAGAGAAGCAATCTAGAACTAAGGAGAAACTTCCTGACAGTGAGAACAATTAATCAGTGGAACAGCCTGCCTCCAGAAGCAGTAAATGCTCCAATACTGGAAGTTTTTAAGAAGAGCCTGGACAGCCATTTGTCCGAAATGGTGTAGGGTTTCCTGCCTGAGCAGGGGGTTGGACTAGATGACCTCCAAGGTCCCTTCCAACATATATATATATATGTTCGGGTTTTCTCCCACGTAAAATTGGAAGTGTCTTGGCGACGTTTCGACGAAGTCCCATTCGTCATCTTCAGGCTGGTGCTTTCAGCTTCGTGCCTCGAGCAGCAGTGGTCAGATGGTGGATTTCCTCCCCGTAGAGGTTCAATATTTGTTTTCTGAGGTTTTCGCGGGTATTTGTATGTAGGTCTTTGGTTGTTCGGGTTTTCTCCCACGTAAAATTGGAAGTGTCTTGGCGACGTTTCGACGAAGTCCCATTCGTCATCTTCAGGCTGGTGCTTTCAGCTGCTGCTCGAGGCACGAAGCTGAAAGCACCAGCCTGAAGATGACGAATGGGACTTCGTCGAAACGTCGCCAAGACACTTCCAATTTTACATGGGAGAAAACCCGAACAACCAAAGACCTATATATATATATATATATATATATATGTTTTCTGAGGTTTTCGCGGGTATTTGTATGTAGGTCTTTGGTTCGGGTTTTCTCCCGCGTAAAATTGGAAGTGTCTTGGCGACGTTTCGACGAAGTCCCATTCGTCATCTTCAGGCTGGTGTTTTCAGCTTCGTGCTTTGAGAAGCACGGGACTTCGTCGAAACGTCGCCAAGACACTTCCAATTTTACGTGGGAGAAAACCCGAACAACCAAAGACCTACATATATATATATATATATATATATTAAAAAATAGAATCACCTTTTTAAAAAACAAATTAAAATTGTTTTTTAAAAAGGAAAAAAACTAGTTAAAATTATTTTTAAGAAACGTATTTTTTTAAAGTAAATTCTTAAAAGAAATTTATTTAAAAACTTGAAATTATTTTTGTGAAGAAATAAAATTATTTTTTTAACAAAAAATTACGTTTGTTTTTAAAAATTATCATTTTTTAAAAAAACTCTTTAAAATTATTTTTAAAAAAATGAAAACAATTTTTTTAAAATTTAAATGTTTACATTTAAAACAGAACAGGGTCGAAAATGGAGGAGAAATCAGCAAAAAACGGAGTTTGTCTCCTGCTGTTGAAATTGGACAAAGACTTGCTGCAGGTCTTCTCAAGAGGGGATTTTGACTTTGGTTAATGCCAAAGTGCCAGGGGAGTGTTAGTCGGTGGGCAGGAGACCACTAGGAGATCCCCTGGCTTTTACGTTTGAGAAGTTTAAAAATAACCCCAACCCGACCGAAATCAACATGAAGGCCTGTTCATAGACTCATTCAGAAACTAATAAAAATGTTTCAGTGTAGCCACAAACTTTTTAAATGTCAGCTATTTTCTGGCAGAATAACAGGATTTTGATGGGAGACCACCAGGAGATCATAGAGATGGATGTTTAAAAGCAGTAAAAAGACAAGATTTTTCTTTTTTCAAGAAAAGAGCCTAGGGGTGTCCATGAACATGGAAGGAGTCCAAGAAAAGTTAACACATGATGGCTGGGGAATTCTGGGAGTGGAAGTCCTCCCCTCTTAAAGCGGTCTGGCTGGGGGATTCTGGGAGTGGAAGTCCACCCCTCTTAAAGCATGCTCGCTGAGGAATTCTGGGAGTTAGTCCACCCCACTTAAAGCAGGGTGGCTGAGGAATTCTGGGAGTTGAAGTCCAACCCTCTTAAAGCATGCTAGCTGGGGGATTATGGGAGTGGAAGTCCACCCCTCTTAAATCAGGCTGGCTGGGGAATTCTGGGAGTGGAAGTCCACCCCTCTTAAAGCAGGCTGGCTGGGGGATTCTGGGAGTGGAAGTCCACTCCTCTTAAAGCATGCTTGCTGAGGAATTCTGGGAGTGGAAGTCCACCCCACTTAAAGCAGGATGGCTGAGGAATTCTGGGAGTTGAAGTCCAACCCTCTTAAAGCATGCTAGCTGCGGGATTATGGGAGTGGAAGTCCACTCTTAAAGCAGGCTGGCTGGGGAATTCTGGGAGTGGAAGTCCACCCCTCTTAAAGCAGGCTGGCTGGGGGATTCTGGGAGTGGAAGTCCACACACCTTCAAGTTGCCAAGGTTGACAAACACTGAATAAGCAACAGCTTTCAAGGCTGAACCTCAGAGCAAATTACTCAAAGGGTGACAATACACTGAGGAAAGCCCGGCTATAAATTTCTCCAAATGTTTGTTTTAGCTCACAACCGATCCCTTGTGTTCAGAACCCTCACCGGCAGCAGCTAACCTGCAATGCTGTAATAAACAATTTGAACTTTGGAACTTCTCCTTCATAATAAAATGTGATTGTGTTAACATTCCAGCTGTCTGTTTTGTAGAGATCCAACCAAAGGCGGTTTATATCGGAAAGAAAAGAGCCACTTCTGGAAACATATTACAGGAACTTCCAGAAATGATTGGCAATATAAGAAGCTGTTTGAACTGTACCAAAAATATGCATATTTAGTGATCAATTTGCATCCTTCTCGGATCCAAGATAAATTTGTTTGAAGTGCTGGTCTCTCTCTCTCTCTGGGGACACTTTTACATCCTGTTTTCTGTTCAACAGAACGAAGCATCCAGCCAATCTCAAAACTGCTGAGCAAGCTTTGGGCCTCTTTCAGCCCTTGGATGGCACACCACCAGGAAATCCCCAGAAGAGGCTAGACTGGGAAATGCAAAAAAAAAAAAAAATCACACACAAAAAAAGCCACACAAAACCAGAACAAGGTCGTTGTAAGCCTATAGCTCATTGCAATAAAGAAAAGTGAATAAGGGTCACCCCAGGATACAGAATACAGAATAACAAAGAGATGAAAGGGACCTTAGAGGTCATCTAGTTCAACCCTCCACTTGCGCTTTCCAATTCTTCTTAAAAGCCTCCAATGATGGAGCACCCTCAACATCTGGACGCAAGCCGTTCTATTGGTTAATTGTTCCCACTGTCAATGGCAATACAGAATTATCTTGGAAGGGACCTTGGAGGTCATCTAGTCCAGCCCCCTGCTCAGGCAGGCGTCCCTATACCATTTCAGACAAATGGCTGTCCAGTCACTTGTTAAGCACTCACAACTTCTGGAGGCAAGCCGTTCCACTGATTAAATGTTCTGGGATTATAGAATAATAGAATCACAGAGTCGGAAGGGACCTTTGAGGTCATCTAGTCCAACCTTCTGCTCGAGCAGGAGACCCTAGACCATGTCAGACAAATGGCTGTCCAGTCTCTTCTTAAAATCCTCCAGTGATGGAGCACCCACCGCTTCTGGATGTCAAACTCAACTTGAGAGCATCAAATACCACATTACATTCCAAAGTCTATCAAATCTCCAGAAAGGACCTATCAATTATGGTCGTAAGCCGAGGACTGCCTTGATAACCAACAGTGCACGATTCTCAAGCAGCCAAGTAAACATTTCCCAGTGTGACTGGACAAGTGCGGGGTAACAAGCTGAACGCCTGCAAAATGAGGTTCGATTTTGGAAAAATATTCAAAACATTAAAAAAAAACCCTTTTGGCATTTGAATGCCGCCATTTTAGTGATTTATTTCTTGCGGATATTTTACCTTTTTCATTTCTGACCGTTCGCTTTGGATTGTTAGCGCAGGCCTCTTATTGCAAATTTATCAATTGCCACCTGCCAAGGTTGGAGGGATTGCAGGAAGATAAATGTTGGATGCATAAATTCCCAGCAGTTTTGAGTCTTGCAAAAAATGCCCTGTTGCCAACGGTATTAAAAGCTGCTGAGAGAGGCAGGGTCATCCAGAGCTGACCCGGCCCCATCTCCTCTTAGTGCTGTTCCCGTATGGCTCATGTAGCAAGGACATCCCACATCATTTCCGTGTAAATCCAGGATTAGAAAGGATCTTGATCAGGGTTTAATCTTCAATGCGAGTCTATCCATTTCCGCACATTTCCAGCGTTTTCTTCATTATGTCGTCTTCGGATGGCGTTTCTTCATTTTTCCAATGCTGCGCAAAAATGATTCTTGCTGCTTTAAGATGGGTGGATTTCAACTCCCAAAAATCCCCAGCCAGCCTGCTTTAAGATGGGCGGACTTCAACTCCCAGAATCCCCCAGCCACCCTGCTTTAAGTGGGGCGGACTAACTCCCAGAATTCCTCAAGAGCATGCTTTAAGATGGATGGACTTCCAATCCCAGAATTCCCCAGCCAGCCTGCTTTAAGAGGGGTGGACTTCCACGCCCAGAATCCCCCAGCCATTATGTTTTAAGAAGGATGGACTTCCACTCTCAGAATTTCCTAGCCAGCATGCTTTACGAGGGATGGACTTCCACTCCCAGAATCCCCCAGCCATTATGTTTTAAGAGGGATGGACTTCCACTCCCAGAATTCCCCAGCCAGCCTGCTTTAAGAGGGGTGGGCTTCCACTCCCAGAATCCCCCAGCCAGCCTGCTTTAAGAGGGGAGGACTTCAATTGTCCTCATAAGCCAAGGACTACTTCTACTTCTGACTTAGCCAATCTGTTCAAACTGGGGCCATCTTTCCAGATGTGTTTCGCTATAATCGTTTTTTTTAATCATACTTTTCAAATTGTATTTCCAAGGTTATAATTCTCATTGTCTCCTGCTGGAGGAGAGCGGTCTGTAAACCCCAGTAAACAGAGGAGTCAAATAAACACCCATATTGACTGAAATGTCTCGCCGTTCCCAGAGTTTTCCAGCTTAGTGCTAAATATTTATTTCATTGCTTTTCTGTGGAAATCCATGCAGCCTCGGTAGATTTATCCCTTTATCCTCATAGCAACCTTTGGGTGAGTGGGTGGGTGGCCGATGGGGCTACAGCGAAGAAGGGGGCAAGAATAGAATGGAATGGAATGGAATGGAATGGAATGGAATGGAATAGAACAGAACAGAACAGAACAGAACAGAACAGAATAGAATAGAATAGAATAGAATATGGAATGGAATGGAATAGAATGGAAGGGAAGGGAAGAGAAGAGAAGAGAAGAGAAGAGAAGAGAAGAGAAGAGAAGAGAAAATAAATTAAAATAAAATGGAATAGAATAGAATAGAATAGAATAGAATAGAATAGAAACTGGAAGGGTCCCTGGAGGTCATCTAGTCTTACCTCGCACCCAAGCAGGAGACCCTATATCAGGGGTAGGCAACCTTGGCTCTTTTATGACTGGTGGACTTCAACTCCCAGAATTCCTGAGCCAGCATGGGTCAGCATGGAAACCTCTCCCTTTCCCCTCAGCGTGCCTGGCTCAGGAATTCTGGGAGTTGAAGTCCACCAGTCATAAAAGAGCCAAGGTTGCCTACCCCTGGCCTTGTGTGATCTTCTGACAGTTTCTTCTTGAAAGATTCCAGTGATGAAGCTCCCACAACTTCTACCAATGCTTTGGTCTGTGGCTTATGGCACTTGATGTCCAGCACGTCCAGAAGGTACCCAGCCGGGGCAGAAGGCTGACTCGGAGATGGAAGAGGTGTGCATATTCAGCCATTTTGCCCCTGTCCGTCGTGAGAAGTGTGAACCATTTGGGACACAATGCACTGACACAGATAGTCCTCCACTTACAACTGGTTGCTCAGCGATGCTCAAAGTTAATGACGCCCCCCCCCATTATGTGCTGAAGTTTCGACAGCCGCCTCTCCCTCACTCAAGAGAATATATGTCAGGGTCTTGGCAACTGACTCACATTTACAACCATTTGCAGTGTCCTGGGAATATGTGACTGCGTTTTACAATGTGTCGGACGCACTTTTGGATGACAGAGGCGACCCACTTCCTGAGTGCTAGGCTGCATTAACAGAGGGAGAGAATCAAGATCACGTGAAGTGTTAATACCACTTTACAAGGCCTTGGTAAGGCCACACTTGGAGTACGGCATCCAGTTTTGGTCAACACAATGTAAAAAAGATGCTGAGACTCTAGAAAGAGTGCAGAGAAGATCAACAAAGATGACTTTAGGGGACTGGAAGTTAAAACATATAAGGAACAGTTGCAGGAATTGGGTCTGTCTAGTTTAATGAAGGACTAGGGGGGACATGATAGCAGCCTTCCAGTATCTCAGGGGCTGCCCCAAAGAAGAGGGAGTCAAGCTGTTCTCCAAAGCACCTGAAGGCCGGACAAGAAGCAATGGATGGAAACTGACCAAGGAGAGAAGCAACCTGGAACTAAGGAGAAACTTCCTGACAGTGAGGACAATTAACCAGTGGAACAACCTGCTTCCAGAAGCGGTGAATGAGCCAACACTGGAAGTTTTTAAGAAGAAACTGGACAGCCATTTGTCCAAAATGGTATAGGGTTTCCTGCCTGAGCAGGGGGTTGGACTAGATGACCTCCAAGGTACCTTCCAACTTTATCATCATTATGGATCATCACACAGTCAGCCAGATGTTCAGACTGAATTTGGCATTTTGTCTACCTATCGAGTCCTTACCCAGGACCTGGGATAGGCAGATGTGGATGTTTGATGGTATTACAGATATCGTCGCAGGATGGAAGCAGTTCCTAGTAAGGCCGCCTTTCGCAATTGAGTAATGGCGAATTTGTCAATGCCAATGGTGTTCAAGTGGTGCTCCAGTTGTTTTGGGATTGCACCCAAGGAGCCTATGACTATTGGTACTACCCTTGCTTGCTTTTGCCACAGTCTTTCTATTTCTATTTGTAGGTCTTTGTGTTTTGTTATCTTCTCCAGTTCTTTCTCATCTATTCTGCTGTCTCCAGGCACTGCCACGTCCACTATCCAGACTTTTTTGTCTTTCTTATCAACAATTGTTAAGTCCGGGGTGTTATGTTGCAGGTGCTTGTCTGTTTGAATTCTGAAGTCCCAGAGTAGTTTAATTTTATCATTTTCTATGATTTTCTCTATTTTATGATCCCACCAGTTTTTGCTTACAGGCAAATGATATTTTTTGCAGATCTTCCAATGCACCATTGTTGCTACTTTGTCATGCCGCTGCTTGTAGTCAGTCTGTGCAATCTTCTTGCAACAGCTTATTATTATTATTCTTCGTCATCTTCAGGCTGGTGTTTTCAGCTTCCCATTAGTCAGCTTCAGGCTGGTGTTTTGCTGCTCGAAGCACGAAGCTGAAAACACCAGCCTGAAGATGACGAATGGGACTTCGTCGAAACGTCGCCAAGACACTTCCAATTTTACGCGGGAGAAAACCCGAACAACCAAAGACCTACATACAAACACCCGCGAAAATCTCAGAAAACATATATATATATATATTTGTGTGTGGGGTGTATGTGTATATATTTATGTATATGTGTGTGTGTGTGTGTGTGTGTGTGTGTGTATGCAGTGCTTTTTTTGTACAAAAAAAAATGTGCTGGAACTCACACACGTCATACAACCCGCCTTGCCTACCCTACAAGGTTCCATCCAAAAAAGGTGCCAGGGTGTTCTATGACAAAAAAAAAAGCCCTGTATATATGTATGTATATATGTGTAATAAAACTAATAAATATCGATCACCAAGAGGAAAGTAGTAAAAAATTTAAATTAAATTTAAATTAAATGTTTTACTACTTTCCTCTTGGTGATCGGTATTAATTGGTTTTATTATGGACTTACCCAAGAGTCGAATTTTTAGCTTTATAACTTGTATATATGTGTGTGTGTATATATATATATATGTATGTTTGTATGTATATGTGTTGTGTGTGTGTGTGTATATATATATATTTTAGAAATGCTTTCCCTCATGATTTGTTCTGTTTCGGAGACCAAGTGCAGCTGTTTTATCTGTCACCCCCAAAGCATCCTGGCGGCCGATCAGGGAATCATAAATATTGCAATAATGTGGCGATAATAGGAAACAATATATACGGAAACGACTTCAAAGGGGCAAAAAAACCGCACGGGCTCTGTTGGAATGGGTGGAGGCCGGCAATGGAATGGAAGGGCGGACGTTGCAACATTGTGTTGCAGTTCAAAGGCAACTTGGCTTAGCCCATTTTTACGATTTTTTTTATTAGTTTATTTATTTTTTCATGTTTACACTTCATAGCTGCTTAATAAACAACCCGTTGTCCGTTAGCTTAATAACATATAATACAATCCTACTCTCCCTAGCCCGTTTTTTCCAGCCATTTGTAAAACACATCCCATATTTGAAAATATCTTATATCTTCTTTTTTCTTTAATCTTCAAGGTGAGTTTATCCATTTCTGCACATCTCCAGTATTTTCTTCATTATGTCGTCTTCGGAGGACGTTTCTTCATTTTTCCAATGCCGTGCAGAAACAATTCTGGCTGCTGTGAAATACACGTACGGTTCAATATCCATGTTCTTTCTCATATTTTCCTGAAATTATAACTAATAGAAATAGTTCCGGTTTAAAAAAATCGACATGCTTTCTTAACATTTTTTTCCTAACCAAGTACGAATTTTTGTCCATGTATTATTGTATTTTTATTTTTTTGCTTTAGGGCACATCCACTAGCAAGTGCCTGGGTTTTGCCCATTTTTTTATGATTTTATTGCTACGCAGAGAGACTCCTTTAATCAGCAATTTAAGCTAAATGCAAAAATAAAAAAAATAAATAACCAAAACTAGATTTGGTTTCTGTCTTGAACCAGACAGAAGCAGCTGTTGGCTGCCAGAGGTTTAATCATCTTGATTAGTGCCGGAGCAATCCTGGATAAACAGCCCCAACTTCCAGGCTTTCACCAGACCGTAAAGAAGAGACAGGGCGAAGCCCTAAAGCCCCTCTGAGCTTGTCACGGTTTGCAAAGTCCCAAGCTTTGCCGGAATCGCGTGTTCTCGGTCCCGCTAGCTCCAGGTCGTGTGAAGGCGTCCCGGGCTGCGTGGGATTCGGGTATGCAAGCTAATAGGATTTGCAAGCTGTTTTTACGGCTTGCACGAGGGGTGGAGCCGGGCGGGGTAAGCTGATCCCGCAAATCCGGATTTTAAAGCCGGGACGGCTAGCTTTGCTGCCCCTTTCTATGCCCCTTCCTCCGGTCACTCGGTTTGATCACGTGTCTTGGGAGACGCGGGGACTGGCTGACCCCACGCCGGCAGGGGAAGACGGGCAGGGTGGTTTCGTAGTGCAGCCGGCCACGCCCGGGCTGAGCCTTGGAGGTGTCGGAGCGTAGGCAAAGCGCGGCTCCTCCTGAGCGTGGGCAAAGCGCAAATCCTCTGGGCATGGCCAAAGCCCCAATGCTTCTGAGCGTGGGCAAAGCGCAAATCCCTCTGAGCGTGGGCAAAGCGCCGCTCCTTCGGAACATAGCCAAAGTGCCGCTCTTTCTGAGCATGAGCAAAGCGTAGCTCCTCTGAGCATGGGCAAAGCGCCGCTCCTTCTGAACATAGCCAAAGTGCAGCTCCTTCTGAGCACGGGCAAAGCGTAGCTCCTCTGAGCATGGGCAAAGCGCCGCTCCTTCTGAACATAGCCAAAGTGCAGCTCCTTCTGAGCACGGGCAAAGCGTAGCTCCTCTGAGCATGGGCAAAGCGCCGCTCCTTCTGAACATAGCCAAAGTGCAGCTCCTTCTGAGCACGGGCAAAGCGAAGCTCCTCTGAGCATAGACAAAGCGCCGCTCCTTCGGAACATGGGCAAAGCGCAATCCTCTGAGCATGGGCAAAGCGCATTTCCTTCGGAACATAGGCAAAGAGCAGCTCCTTCTGAGCATGGGCAAAGCGCAACTCCTCTGAGCATGGGCAAAGCGCATCTCCTTCGGAACATAGGCAAAGAGCAGCTCCTTCTGAGCACGGGCAAAGCGTAGCTCCTCTGAGCATGGGCAAAGCGCCGCTCCTTCTGAACATGGCCAAAGTGCAGCTCCTTCTGAGCACGGGCAAAGCGTAGCTCCTCTGAGCATGGGCAAAGCGCCGCTCCTTCTGAACATACCCAAAGTGCAGCTCCCTCTGCAAGCAACCGAATGATTAATTCTGTCCGGCCCGGACGCCCCGTCTAGTTTTAGCCGGAAAGCACGAAGCTCGGCGCTCGGTGCCTTCTCCCGGCCAGACGCTTCAATCAGCGGCGCTCCTGGAAGACAAGAAAAAAAAAAACTCTGCAGGGAAGGGAGGTCTCTGCTCCAACAGCCCCGCGAGGTAGGCCGGCCGAGTCAGAAACGCGTCTTCCCCAGCCCGGCACGGATGAGCTTTCCCTCCGTCTGGGCCACCGCCCGCGTTCCTCCTCGTGCGCATTCCGGCCGGCGCGGCAATTGCAGCGCCGCCCTTACTCGGGGATTTACGGGAGAGCCTCCTCAGCCAATCACGGGCCGCCTCCGCCGCGGCCCCGCCCCCTCCCGGGCTCCATGTGCCTTATAGAGGCGCAGCAGCCGCTTCCTCCGCCAAAGGCGAGCGAGCGCCTCGCCGGGGAGTTGCGAGGCGGGAGTTTCGCCGTCCATCCATCCGATCTCAGGGGGGGAAAAAAGCGCAGCCTGGCCGGCGGAGCTGCGGAACCACCAGCGGGATTGTGCCAGCCTGGCCTTAGCCGGTGGAGCCCTCTCCCCCCTTCTGGATCGCGGGTGGCGTCCGGACCAGCCCCGGGAAGGGGCCGCGCCCCGACGGCGGGGGCGGCTACATGGCCTCTGGGTGCCCCTGGCGGGGATGCGCGCCTCGCCAGCGCTGAGCCCTGGTCGGGGACCGTCCTCCGGCGGGCGGCAGGCGGTCCCGGCTCGGTCCCCGTCCGGCCCGCGCCATGATCCGCCTGTACATCGCGGTGGAGCTGCTGATGGCCGGGCTGGCCATCGCGGGCAACGTGCTGGTCTGCTGGGCGGTGGCGCTGAACAGCCGGCTGAAGACGGCCACCAACTACTTCCTGGTCTCGCTGGCCGTGGCCGACGTGGCCGTGGGGCTGCTGGCCATCCCCTTCGCCGTGACCATCAGCGTGGGCTTGACCACCGACTTCCACGGCTGCCTCTTCCTGGCCTGCTTCGTGCTGGTGCTCACCCAGGGCTCCATCTTCAGCCTGCTGGCCGTAGCCGTGGACCGCTACCTGGCCATCAAGATCCCGCTTAGGTAAGGGCGGCGGGTGGCCGGGCTCGCTGGCTTGAGCCGCGCGTCTTGGCCGGGCTTGCTTTGCGGAGGGCGCTGGAGCAAAGGAGGGGGGTTGGACTAGATGACCTCCCGGTTCCCTTTCAGCCCTGTTTGGTTAGCAGAGGAGGGGCGCTGATGCTCTCCAGAAAGAGAGAGAGAGAGAGATGCAGAGAGAGAGGGAGAAAGAGGGGGAGAGAGAGAGAGGGAGAGAAGGGGGGGGGAGGAGAGAGAGAGAGGGAGAGAAAGAGAGAGAGGGAGGGAGGGGGAGAGAGAGGGGGAGAGAGAGAGGGAGAGAAAGAAAGAGAGAGGGAGAGAAAGAGAGAGAGAGAGGGAGGGAGGGGGAGAGAGAGGGGGAGAGAGAGAGGGAGAGAAAGAAAGAGAGAGAGAGAGGGAGAGAAAGAAAGAGAGAGAGAGAGAGGGGGAGAGAGAGAGAGAAAGAGAGAGAGAGTCAAACAGAGAAAGAGAGAGAGAGATGCAGAGAGAGAGGGAGAGAGAGGGGGAGATAGAGAGAGGGAGAGAAAGAAAGAAAGAAAGAAAGAGAGAGAGATATGCAGAGAGAGAGGGAGAGAGAGGGGGAGATAGAGAGAGAGGGAGAGAAAGAAAGAAAGAAAGAAAGAAAGAAAGAAAGAGAGAGATATGCAGAGAGAGAGGGAGAGAGAGGGGGAGATAGAGAGAGAGGGAGAGAAAGAGAGAGAGAGTCAAACAGAGAAAGAGAGAGAGAGATGCAGAGAGAGGGAGAGAGGGGGGGAGATAGAGAGAGAGGGAGAGAAAGAAAGAAAGAAAGAAAGAAAGAAAGAAAGAAAGAAAGAAAGAGAGAGATATGCAGAGAGAGAGGGAGAGAGAGGGGGAGAGAGAGAGAGGGAGAGAAAGAAAGAAAGAAAGAAAGAGAGAGAGATATGCAGAGAGAGAGGGAGAGAGAGAGAGGGAGTCAAACAGAGAAAGAGAGAGAGGGGGGGAGAGAGAGGGGCAGAGGGGCAGAGAGAGAGAAAGAGAAAGAGAGACAGTCAGAAAGAGAGAGGGAGAGAGGGAGAGAGAGCAAGAAATAGAGAGAGAGAGGGAGGGGGAGAGAGGAAGAGAGAGGGAGGGAGAAAGAGGGAGGGAGAGAGGCAGAGAGAGTCAAAGAGAGAGAGAGAGAAGAGAGAGAAAGAGAGAGAGAGAGATCATGCGGCTAGCCATCCTCCAGCATTGGATGAAAGAAGAAGCTGGACCACCAGCCCTTTTGCAGGCTTTGGTGGGTGGGGGTTGGGCTGGATGACCTCAAGGGTTCCTTTCAATTCTAGGATTCAACTTGGTCAATAGGATAGGATGGAGAATCACCTCCAGGGCTGTGTAAAAAAAGTCAAGATGGCAGCAATGATAATGTTGGGAGGGGGCATCTTTGTGGCAGCCCCCCCCTCCTCTCTCCCTTCCAGAGGCCGGGAATTCCCAGGGTTTGAACCCTCGTGGCTTCCAAACGTCAAGGGGTCCTCGACTTACAACCGTTCATTTAGTGACCGTTCAAAGTTACAACCACCCCGAAAAAGAGTGACGTAATGAGCGTTTTTCACACTCACGCAACCGTGGCA
>JAKSXO010000065.1:1510219-1667719 GCA_024509115.1 Crotalus helleri | reverse complement strand
TGACTTTCCTGATAAGCAAGATCCATGGGGGGGGGGAGGAAGAAGCAGGATTCGCTTAACGCCATCCAACTAAACTTAATAAGTGCAGTGATTCGCTTAACGGCCACAGGAAGAACCGTCGTAAAAGGGGCGCTTTAAACGGCTGTCTCCCTTAGCGACAAAAAACGTTGGGCTGAATGGTGTTTGTAAGTCAGGGACCGCCCATTAGTATGATTTAGAAAGGAAGGTAGGAGAGGAAGGAATGGAGTGTGCCGCGAAAGGGCACAGCGAACTGACGGCTGAGGAATTCTGGGAGTTGAAGTCCACCCGTCTTAACCTTGCTGAGGTTGGGAATCGCTGCTTTAAAACCATAATAATAAATAAAAACCCTTCTAGAGGGCAAATCCAGTTGTTTTCCATTGCACGGTGCGTGTGTGTTACCATTTGCAATAAGTTGTCGTGTTTTTCCCATCTGCGGGTGGCTATATACGTTCCCGACGTCATCTCGCACCCGGTGCCCGGGTCAACCATCTCGCCGCACATTTGGCTCCCTTTAGCTTTTGCCAGGATCTTCTCGGAAACGTCCTGGAGCAAAAAAAAAAAATGGATTTGTTCAGCCGTGGAATCTTGTGGCGGGGAGTTCCACCGGCTGTGCCTCCCCGGTGGCCGTTTTCAGCCTGCAAATGGAAACTTCTTGTGGCGGCCGAAGCAGACAAAGGAAAGGAAAGTCAGATTGACGCATGTTGGGGACGGGAAAGGGGTTAATCCGATTTGCACCCTCTAAGCCGGGATGAAACCGTCATCTGCCGATTAGAGAGGACAAAACTTGGATCAGAGACTGTTCCCTGGATGTGCCTCAGACGGTTCCCTGACCCTGATCTGCCTCGTTGGGTGTTTTTCAAGCTCGGCTACTTTAAGCTGTCTGGAGCCCAATTCCCAGAATTCAGTTGCCAGATTGATGGCTGGAGGATTCTGGGAGTTTAAAGCCCCAGAAGGTCTTACAGTTTTAAAGGCTGAGAAGCTGACCGAAAAGTCACTGGAAACATGTAGGCAGGATGAGACCGCAGAACCCTGGACCTATCGGCCAAAATAGCAGTTTCCTTCCTTCTTTCCTTCCTTCCTTCCTTCCTTCCTTCCTTCCTTCCTTCCTTCCTTCCTTCCTTCCTTCCTTTCTCCCTCCCTCCCTCCCTCTCACTTTCCCCTTCCTTCCTTCCTTCCTTCCTTCCTTTCTTCCTTTTTTCTGACACTCCTTCCACCCTCCCTCCCTCCCTCCCTCCCTCCCTCTCTCTCTCTCTCTCTCTCTCTCTCTCTCTCTCTCTCTCTTTCTTTCTTTCTTTCTTTCTTTCCCTCCCTCATCTCTCTTTCTTTCTGCCCTTCAATCTCTCATGTCCCAAAGATGCATTTTCAAGAGGCAACTGGACTTTCTTGTTTTTCTTTGAACACGTTTCGCTTCTCATTCAATCTCTTGTCTTTCCTTCTTTCTTTCACTCATCTCTCCTTCTGTCATCTTTCAGTTTTTCCTTCCTTCATTCCTTTCTCCCTCTCTCTCCCTCCCTCTCCCCTTCCTTCCTTCCTCCCTTCCTTCCTATCCCCTCCCTCCCTCCTTTCTCCCTCCCTCCTCCCTCCATCTTTCCTCCCTCCCCCCTCCCTTCCTCCCTTCCTCCCTGCATCCCTCCCTCCTTCCTGCCTGCCTATCCCCTCCCTCCCTTCCACCCTCCTTCCCTCCTTTCCCCCTCCCTCCCTCCCCCTTCCTTTCTTCCTCCCTCCCTCCCTCCCACCCACCTTCCTTCCTCCCTCCATTCCTCCCCCTTCCTCTCTCCCTCCCTCCCTTCCTCCTTCCTCCCTCCTCCCTCCCTGCTTCCTTCCCTTCCTTCCTGAGCTGTGAGGAAGGGACTCTGGAGGTCTTCTAGACCAGCCCCCTACTCAAGTACGAGACTATATAACAGAGCTGGGGGGGAGGGACTTTAGATGACCTCCATGGTCCTTTCCAGCCCTACGTGGAAGGAAGGAAGGAAGAAAGGAAGGAAGGAAGGAAGGCAGGCAAAGCAAAATAAACAGAGTTGGAAGGGACCTTGGAGGTCATCTAGTCCAACCCCCTGCTCATGCAAGAGATCCTATACCATGTCTGATAAAAGGCTGTCAATCTCTTCTTAAAAACCTCCAGTGATGGAGCACCTGCAGCTTCTGGTGGCAAGCAGTTCCACTGGTTAACTGTTCTCACAGTTAGGAAATTCCCCTTCTTTCTCCACTGGAT
Source organism: Crotalus helleri (assembly GCA_024509115.1). Taxonomy (NCBI): domain Eukaryota; kingdom Metazoa; phylum Chordata; class Lepidosauria; order Squamata; family Viperidae; genus Crotalus; species Crotalus helleri. Next base: position 1,665,486 of record JAKSXO010000065.1, on the reverse strand, counting down.
CCCTCCATGATTTTATTAAGTCAAAACTGGGCCGTATGAATTTTGATGCGGAGAAACTGGATGGCTTGATCGACCCAGCAGCTGTTTCCCCTTATTATTATTATTAGACAGGAACTTGGGCTGTTATGTCTCCAGCTGTTCCGCCATGCCCTAAAATGGGAAATGTGTTTCTCTTACTCCCCCAACCCCAGAATAAAATTAGTGTGTTTCGTTGGGGTTAGGGCGAGCAAGGGGAAAAAAAAAGAAGAAGATGAGAGGATTTATTTTTAAGAAGTAGGAAAACATCTCTTTCGCAGACAAAGCCAGGATGGGAGACTGCAACTTCATCAATAAAAGAAAAAAAAAAATTCAAGGTATTGAAACGAGAATGTGGGCATCATTATGTGCCATTGTGCAACTGCAGGAGGATGTTGTGAAACTGGTTGTGATGTGTTTGTGGCTCCTGTCAGTCTCCTATAGATAGAAAAGCTGGAGGCTGATGGGAATATTTCTTTTTCACTTTCCCATTTTCTTCCTTCCTTCCTTCCCTTTTTTACTTTCTCATTTTCTCTTTCCTTCCTTCCCTTCCTTCCTTCCCTCCTTCCTTCCCTCCCTCCTTCCCTTTTTCACTTTTCCTTCCTTCCTTCCCTCCCTCCTTCCTTCCTTCCCTCCCTCCTTCCCTTTTTCACTTTTCCTTCCTTCCTTCCTTCCTTCCTTCCTTCCTTCCTTCCTTCCTTCCTTCCTTCCCTTTTTTAACTTTCTTGCTTTGTTTACTTCCTTCCTTCTTTTCACTTTCTTGTTTTCCTTCCTTCCCTTTTTTACTTTCTTATTTTCCTTCCTTCCATCCTTCCTCCCTCCCTCCCATCTTTCACTTTCTTGTTTTCCTTCCTTCCCTTTTTACTTTCTTGTTTTCCTTCCTTCTATCCTTCCTCCTTCCCTCCCTTCCTTCCATCTTTCCCTTCCTTCCTTTCTTCCTAACTTCCTAACTTCCTTTCCTCTTTTCACTTTCTTGTTTTTCTTCCTTTCTTTTTACTTTCTTGTTTTCCTTCCTTCCTTCCATCCTTCCTCTCTCCCTCCCTCCCTTCCTTCCATCTTTCACTTCCTTCCTTCTTTCCTTTCTTCCTAACTTCCTAACTTCCTTCCTTTTTCTCCTTCTTTCCTTCCCTTTTTCTCCTTCCTTCCTTTCTTGCTTCCTTCCTTCCTTCCCTCTCCCTTCCTTCCTCCCTCCCTCCCATCTTTCACTTCCTTCCTTCCTTCCTTCCATCTTTCACTTTCTTGTTTTCCTTCCTTCCTTCCCTCTCCTTCCTTCCTCCCTCCCTCCCTTCCATCTTCCCCTTCCTTCCTTCCTTCCTTCCTTTCTTCCTAACTTCCTTCCTTCCTTTCCTCGTTTCACGTTCTTGTTTTTCTTCCTTTCTTTTTACTTCCTTGTTTTCCTTCCTTCCATCCTTCCTCTCTCCCTCCCTTCCTTCCATCTTTCACCTTCTTGTTTTCCTTCCTTCCTTCCTTCCTTCCGCCCTCCCTCCCTCCTTCCCTCCCTCCCTCCCTCCCTCCCTCCCTCCCATCTTTCACTTTCTTGTTTTCCCTTCCTTCCTTTCTTCCTTCCCTCTCCCTTCCTTCTTCCCTCCTCCCTCCCTCCCTCCCTCCCTCTCTCATTAGTCATGGGGATTCTCCCCCTCCCCCCAATGTTTCTAGGTTTGGGGGCAAGGAACTTTTTTCAGAAAGGTCTTTCCTGGGGGTGAAGAGTGAAAAAAAGCAGGGGGAAGTTTCTTTGTTTAGGATCCAAGCCAGGATTTTTATTTCCTGTTTTGAGCTTTGTAGAAAAAAAAATCCATTTTTTTTGTTAATGGAGTTATCACAGGTCACTAACAAACTATGAGCGAAGAACTTGAGGCCATGGCATCTTGCCTCCCCTTCTATCTTGCCGAAGTGGAGTGGAAGAGATGGTTTTCCAGAAACTGTTCACCAGAATGTTTTCTGCTCCAGAGCAGCTGGAAGCTTCCTGTCTAAAATGTGGATTATTTTATACAAGTAGCATTAATTATGCTACTTGTCTGAGATGGTATAGGTTTTCCTGCTTGAGCAGGGGGCTGGACTAGAAGACCTCCAAGGTCCCTTCCAGCTCTATATTCTATTCTGTTCTGTTCTGTTCTATTATTTTCTCCTATTCCTATTCCATATTCTATTCTATTCTATTCTATTCTATTCTATTCTATTCTATTCTATTCAATATTCTATTCTCTGTTCTATTCTCTGTTCTATTCTATTCTATATTCTGTTCTGTTCAATTCAATTCTAAATTCTATTCTATTCTAAATTCTGTTCTATCTCTATTCTATTCTGTTCTATTCAATTCTATATTCTATTCTATTCTATATTCTGTTCTGTTCAATTCAATTCTAAATTCTATTCTATTCTATATTCTATTTTATTCTATTCTATATTCTGTTCTGTTCAATTCAATTCTAAATTCTGTTCTATTCTATTCTGTTCTGTTCTATTCTATTCATTCCATTCCATTCCATTCCATTCCATTCTATTATTTTCTCCCCTATTCTATTCTATTCTATTCTATTCTATTCTATTCTATTCTATTCTATTCTATTCTATTCCTATTCTATTCTATTCTATTCTATTCTATTCCATTCCATTCCATTCCATTCCATTCCATATTTTCTATTCTATTCTATTCTATTCTATTCTATTCTATTCTATTCTATTCTATTCTATTCTATTCTACCTAATGCAATTTATGTTGGTCAGCTTCACTGAAATAACTCCTCCGTTCATGAGCAAAACTGGGACCAAGATATTCATTGCTAAGCAAAGCCGTTGTTCAGTGAGTTGCCCCTGATTCTACGACCTTTCTTGCCACAGTTGTTAAGCGAATCACTGCAGTTATTAAGTGAATCGCGCGGTCATTAAGCGAATCCATGTCCCCCCCTCTTAACTTGGTTTGTTGGAATCTGGCCTTGAAGGTGTCCGATGGCAATCGCGTGACCCCGGGACATTGCGACCATCATAAATACGAGCCGGTTGCCCAGTGTCTGTATTTTGATCACGTGATCTTGAGGATGCTACAACGGTCGTAAGTGTGAAAAACTCAGTCCTAAGTCACTTTTTTCAGTTCCGTCGTAATATCCAACGGTCATTAAATGAATCGTCAGTCAAGGACTACTTGTAATTGATTTCCCCCCCTCCCCTTAAGGTTCAAGTTAGTCCTCAACTTACATAACGGCACTGAAAAAAAATGACTTAGTACCGGTTTTCACACTTACGACCATTGCAAGTCACAGGATCAAATCCAGACGCTTGGCAACTGACCGGTAATTATGACGGTTTCAGTGTGATCCCCCTTTTGCGACCTTCTGACGAGTAAAGTCAATGGGGGAAGCCGGATTCACTTAACGACCGTGTTACTAACTTAACAACTGCAGTGATTCACTTAACAAAGGTGGGGGGCAAAGCTGATTTGACGAGTGTCTCGCTTAGCAATGGAAATTTTGGGCTCAGTTGTAGTCGTAAGTTGAGGACCAGCTCTATTGTTAGGCTGTTTTACATTTTCCTCGCTTCGTTCTTCTTTAGCGGAGAGCACATCCCTTTCAACTGTTTTAAAATTAAGTTTTAATTTATTTACAGTTAGATAAACAATTCAATCCATCCATGCATTTCTAGGCACGTATGCAATTTATTTCCCCACGGAATCTATTGAAGCTGAGAACCTAAAGTATGAATGGCATTTCTTAGCATAATATTGTGCTTTTGATAGTTGCAGCCGAGGAAAAAAAAACCACGACTGAAATATTTTAAAGATATAATGTGCAGTGTTGTCTTTAGAAAAAAAAAAAAAGGAAGATTTTGGGTTAAAATACATTTATGGTTGGAGAAAAGGACCAAAAAACAAACAGACTTTAAACCGGAATTACTTTTGTGAGGAATAATGAGAGCTAATGACGAGAAGATTGCAGATATTTAATACTACACGTACAAACGTTTTATTTGCCCAACATTGGAAAAATGAAAACTTACCAGCTGAAGAAGTAGTTAATAATTAAGTAATTAAGAAAATTCTAGAGTGTGCAGAAATGGATAGATTGACTTTAAAGATAAAAGAGACTCGGTGTACTTTAGAACATGGGATAACTTCTTTTTTTATTATTATTAAAAAGTTTTATAAAAATTACAATATAAACCAAAATCAACCCACCCAAAACCCCCCTCTCCCTCCCCCACTTCCCAGAGCTGAGTACAGGGTTACAAATATGATAATCATAATCTAACTAACATTAACCAACTATATAAATAACCAAGTCCATAATGCGCTTTAACTCCCCTTTAACATAAATATAAACAAATTGAAAATAAATATAATAATAATAAAAACATAAACAAGTTGATATCCTAATTATTAAACAATACAATCTCCAAATTGTTAAACAATACTAATACTAAAAATAATAATAATATCATAATAATACTCTAAAATTCACTCATAGGCTAAATGAAACTTTTTAGTCAGAACATGGGATAACTTCTATCCATGGCTAGAAAGATGAATTAGAGAGAACGTGATATATAATTTTGAATATACATTAGCAAGAAGGAAGCTATGGAGGGATGAATTGACATATTGTTTATGATAATTAACTCTTATCTATTACTGTTTGTTAAACACACGAACCCAGGCATTATGCTGTTTGCTAAATATTGAGAATGTTATTTGGAAAAACCCCAACCCTAACCCTAATCCAGACCCCACCTTATTCCTAACCCTATAAAAACTAATAAAATCTATATAAAAAAAAGGGTTTTGTTCAGCGTGAAACGGATCTTGAATAGAATTCTGTCAAGTTTTAATTGCAAAGATCTGCTGCACAAGAGAAGGCTGACGCTTTCTCAGAAGCGCACATTAAAAAAAAAAAAAAGAAGGGTCAGAGATTTCCATTGTTGCAGTGTGGCTGTCGTCTTGCCTTCGTGGACACCTTTCTCCCAGATACACCAGTGAGTAAATTTTACTTCTCCTGATCAGTTACACTGGCTTGGAACTTGTGTCCAGGTCTGGATATCAGTGGAGATTCTCAATCAACCCAGGTCATGATTGTCCCATGTGAATGCTCCAACGTTGGAGGGTTTTAAGAAGAGACGGGACAGCCCTTTGTCGTAAATGGTTGAGCAGGGGGCTGGATTAGATGACCTCCAAGGTCCCTTCCAACTCTGTTATTCTGCTATCCCTCCTCCCTCCCTCCCTCCTTCCTCTTTTTACAGCTTCTTCTCCCTCCCTCCGTTCCTTCCCCTTTCTACTGCTTCTCCCTTCCTTCCTTCCTTCCCTTTACTACTTCTTCTCCTTTCTTTCTTTCTTCCTTCCTTCCTTCCTTCCCTTTACTGCTTCTTCTCCTTCCTTCCTTCCTTCCTTCCGTTCGTTCATTCCTTCCTTCCTTTCCTTCCTTTCTTCCTTTCCTGCCTTCCTTCCTTCCCTTTACTGCTTCTTCCTTCCTTCCTTCCTTTCCTGCCTTCCTTCCTTTCTTCCTTTCCTGCCTTCCTTCCTTCCCTTTACTGCTTCTTCCTTCCTTCCTTCCTTTCCTTCCTTCCTTCCTTTCCTGCCTTCCTTCCCTTTACTGCTTCTTCTCCTTCCTTCCTTCCTTCCTTCCCTTTACTGCTTCTCCTTCCTTCCTTCCTTCCTTTCATTCCTTCCTTCCTTCCTTTCCTTCCTTCCTTCCTTCCTTCCTTCCTTTCTTTCCTGCCTTCCTTCCCTTTACTGCTTCTTCTCCTTCCTTCCTTCCTTCCTTCCTTCCTTCCTTCCTTCCTTCCTTCCTTCCTTCCTTCCTTCCTTTCCTTCTCCATCACTAGAGATTTTCAAGAATAGATTGGACAGCCACTTATCTGGAATGGAATAGGGACTCCTGCTTGAGCAGGGGGTTGGACTAGATGACCTCCAAGGTCCCTTCCAGCTCTGTTATTTTGTGATGTGCCTTTCCAAAAGGCAACTGGACTTTCTTGGATTCCCCCCCCCCCTTGAAAATGTTTCGCTTCACATCTTCTCAGAACTGAAGAAACTTCTTGGATGAGAAGCGAACAATTTCAAGGGGGAAAAAAACAAGGAAGGTTTTGGGGTTTTTTTTGTTTTTTTTTAAAGAAAGTAAGAAAAACAGCCAGGCTGTTGATCCTCTCCTGGATTCTTCCTCCTGGGAAGAATCCAGGAGAGAAGCAAGCTAGAACTAAGGAGAAGCTTCCTAACAGTGAGGACAATTAACCAGTGGAACCACCTGCCTCCAGAAGTCGTGGGTGCTCCATCCCTGGAGGTTTTTAAGAAGAGATTGGACAGCTATTTGTCTGGAATGGTAGAGGGTCTCCTGCCTGAGCAGGGGGTTGGACTGGATGACCTCCAAGGTCCCTTCCGACTCTGTTATTCTGTTAGAAGTCTAGTTGTCTTTTGGAAATGCAGCTTTGGGCCAGATCTGGATGATTGAATGATGTGCCATTCGATCAGTCTTTTTTATAAGGTGGTGACCAAAACTGGATGCAGTATTCCTGTCTCTTTCTTTCTTTCTTTCTTTCTTTCTTTCTTTCTTTCTTTCTTTCTTTCTTTCTTTCTCTTTCTTTCTTTCTTTCTTTCCTTCCTTCCTTCTCTCTGTTTTTCTTTCTTTCTTTCTTTTCCTTCCTTCCTTCCCTCCCTTTCTTTCTTTCTTTCTTTCTTTCTTTCTTTCTTTCTTTCCTTTCCTTTCCTTTCCTTTCCTTCATTCTCTCCGTTTCTTTCTTTCTTTCTTTTCCTTCCTTCCCTCCCTCCCTGTTTTTCTTTCTTTCTCTCACCCTTTCTTTCTTTTCTTGCGTTCTTTTCTTTCTCTTTTTCTTTCCTTCCTTCCCCCTCTTTCTTTCTTTCTCTTTTTTCTTTTCTTTCTTCTCTCCATTTCTTTCTTTCTTTTCCTTTCTTTCTTTCCTTTCTTCTCTCCCTTTCTTTCCTTCTTTCTTTCTTTCTTTCTCTTTCTTTCCTTCTTTCCCTCTCTCTCTCCCTTTCTTTCTTACTTTTCTTTTCCTTTCTTTTCTTTCCTTCCTTTCTTTCTTCTCTCCCTTTCTTTCTTTTTCCTTTTCTCTCTCTCCCTTTCTTTCTTTTCCTTTCTTTCCTTTCTTTCTTCTCTCCCTTTCTTTCTTTCTTCTTCCTTCCTTTCCTCTCTCTCTCCCTTTCTTTCTTTCTTTCTTTCTTTCTTTTTCCTTTCTTTTCTTTCTTTCTTTTCTTTCCTTCCTTTCTTCTTCTCCCTTTCTTTCTTTCTTTTCTTCCTTCCCTCTCTCTTTCTCCCTTCCTTCCTTCCTTCCTTCTTTCTTTTTTTCTTTCTTTTTCTCTTCTTTCTCTTTCTTTCTTTCTTTCTTTCTTTCTTTCTTTCTTTCTTTTTCTTTCTTTCTACACTCCGCCATCTTCTCAGAACCTTCTCCTGCGCCAAAGGGTCCATTCCACGTCTTCAAAGTCCTCCAGATCTAAACACCACCAGCCTTTTCAAGGGACACCAAGCAGAGTTCAGAGGCTGGAAAGCATCCAGGCCGGAACAGCTCGGGAGACTGATCACGTTTCCCTTGTCAGTGGGAAGAGCGATTGAAGGCAGGAGGACAGACAGCCTGTAAAGTATCTGTTACGTGCTGGAGTGAGCATGTTCTGCTTTGACGGGCAGGGCAGGACGGGGAACAATAGCATTCAAAGAAAGGCACAGAGGATGGAGTTTTTCCAATGGAACTGGATTGCTGGCATTATTCGGATTGACTTAAGATATTGCGGCACTAAGGGATGAGATAGATTACCTTAGAGATTCCACCCGGCTTTTATATTTTATTTAGAATCAGAATCAGAATAAGAGCTGGAAGGGATCTTGGAGAACTTCAACACCCTGCTCAAGCAGGAGATCCTAGACCAGGGGTGGGCAATCTTGGCTCTTTCATGACTCGTGGACTTCAACTCCCAGAATTCCTGAGCCAGCATGGGCGAACTATGGCCCCCTTCATGACTGGTGGACTTCAACTCCCAGAATTCCTGAGCCAGCATGGGGGAACTATGGCCCCCTTCATGACTGGTGGACTTCAACTCCCAGAATTCCTGAGCCAACATGGGGAACTATGGCCCCCTTCATGACTGGTGGACTTCAACTCCCAGAATTCCTGAGCCAGCAAGAGGGAACTTTGGCCCCCTCATGACTCGTGGACTTCAACTCCCAGAATTCCTGAGCCAGCATGGGGGAACTATGGCCCCCTTCATGACTGGTGGACTTCAACTCCCAGAATTCCTGAGCCAACATGGGGGAACTATGGCCCCCTTCATGACTGGTGGACTTCAACTCCCAGAATTCCTGAGCCAGCAAGAGGGAACTTTGGCCCCCTCATGACTCGTGGACTTCAACTCCCAGAATTCCTGAGCCAGCATGGGGGAACTATGGCCCCCTCATGACTGGTGGACTTCAACTCCCAGAATTCCTGAGCCAGCCATGCTGAGGAGAAATGGAGAAGTTTCCTTGCTGAACCATGCTGGCTCAGGAATTCTGGGAGTTGAAGTCCATGAGTCATAAAAGAGCCAAGGTTGCCTACCCCTGCCCTATACCATTTCAGATAGGTGATTGTCCAGTCTCTTCTTAAAAACCTCCAGTGATGGAGCACCCACAACTTCTAGTGGCAAGCCATTCCACTGGTTAATTTTCTCGCTCTTAGGAAGTTTCTCCTTAGTTCCAGGTTGCTTCTCTCCTAGATTAGTTTCCATCCATTATAAGAACCCCTTTCTACCACACCCTTCGTTGACATTCTGAGATCTGGAATTTCAGATCACTCAAGAAAATAAGCCAAGCCATGTACCGCATTAATTTAGGATATTGCAGTATTAAGTAAGGGATGAGATAGATGACTTTAGAGATCCCACCCGGCTTGTATATTTTATTCTGAGGACCCCTCTCTACCTCCCCCTTCCTGGCCATTCAGTCATTTCTTGGGCTAATTGAGACAGGAATTGAGACTGAATCTCATCCAGCAAATGGGTTCTTCAACTTTGAGTAGAATAGAGCTGGAAGGGACTTCAGAGGTCATCTAGTCCAACCCCCTGCTCAGGCAGGAAAGCATATACCATTTCAGACAAATGGCTGTCCAGTCTCTTCTTAAAAACTTCAGTGTTGGAGCATTCAACGCTTCTGGAGGCGGGTTGTTAATAATAATAATAAAGTTGGAAGGGACCTTGGAGGTCATCTAGTCCAACCCCCTGCTCAGGCAGGAAACCCTACACCATTTTGGACAAATGGCTGTCCAGTGTCTTCTTAAAAACCTCCAATGTTGGAGCATTCACCGCTTCTGGAGGCAGGTGGTTCCACTGGTTAATTGTCCTCACTGTCAGGAAGTTTCTCCTTAGTTCCAGGTTGCTTCTCTCCTTGATTAGTTTCCATCCATTTTTTTTTTTTTTTGGTCTTGCCTTCAGGCACTTTGGAGAATAAGTGGACCCCCCACTTCTTTGGGGCAGCCCCTCAAATATTGGAAGACTGCTGTCATGTCTCCCCCCCCAGTGACATATGGACTCTATTTTCTATTGCATATTTCTTAGCCCACCAGCTTAGGTTGAGTTTCCAACCGTAAGAGTTCAAGCGATGACAATTCTCTTTCCAAATATTGTGGGTTTTTTTTTCTTTCTTTCTTCTTCAAAGTTCGTCTTCCTTAACACAAGTTCACCGTCAGGGTTCCAAGTAAAAGCGGAGCAAAACCGCACACGTACACACCCCGCACTCACAAAGACCCACAGCACTCAAGTCACATTTTCCAAAGTCTTATTTTTTTTCACCTCGTCCCCCTCAAAAAATCAGACACACCAACACTCTGCTTTTTTGACTCCTCTCATTTCCGAACACTGTTCAAATAAAAAAATAATAATTTGGTTAAACGGTCGGAAAGAGGGCCCGGGGGGGGGGGAGAAATGAAAAACACAACGTCCTGCGGCTGGCTGTTTGAAAGCCTGTAAAAATAAAACTTTTATTTATATATATATATATGTCCTTAATAGTTATAAAAATACGAATATATATATTTGTTTTCTGAGGTTTTCGCGGGTGTTTGTATGTAGGTCTTTGGTTGTTCGGGTTTTCTCCCGCGTAAAATTGGAAGTGTCTTGGCGACATTTCGACGAAGTCCCATTCGTCATCTTCAGGCTGGTGTTTTCAGCTTCGTGCTGCTGCTTGAAGCACGAAGCTGATTTTGCAACCTTTCTCGGGGCAGCTGGCAGCGAATCGCTGCGGTTCTTAAATGAATCGTGCGGCCGTTAAGTGAATCTGGCTTTCCCCCATCGATTTTGCTTGTCGGAAAGTCGCAAAAGGGGATCACGTGACACCCCCGGGATGCCGCACCCGTCATAAATAGGAGTCAGTTGCCAAGTGTCTGGATTTTGATCCAGTGACAGTGGGGGGGCTGCAATGGTCGTAAGGGTGAAAAATGGTCATAAGTTATTGTTTTTCAGCGCTGTTGTCATTAAATGAATGGTTGTAAGTTGAGGACTAGCTGTATTGCTTGTCCTGGAGCTTTGCTCTTTCTTTTTCTTTCTTTCCTTCCTTCCTTCTGAGACTCCTTTTTTCCTACTCCTTTCTTCCTCCTTCCCTCTCTCCTTTCTTCCCCATTTTCTTCTTCTTTCCTTCCTTCCTTCCTTCCTTCCGACACTTCCTCTCTCCTTTCCTTCCTTCCGACACTCCTTCCTTCCTTCCAACTTTATTTCCTTCCTATACTTCCTTCTGATACTTTCCTTCCTCCCTCCTTCCTTCCTTCCCCTATTTTCTTTCTTCCTCCTTCCTTCTGACATTCTTCCTTCCTTCTGACCTTCCTCTTCTTTCTTTCTTTCTTTCTTTCTTTTTCTTTTTTCTTCCTTCCTTCCTTTCTTTTGCTTTTTTCTTTTCTTTCATTCTCTTTTTCTTTCCTTCCTTCCCTGTTTCTTTCTTTCTTTCTTTCTTTCTCTTCCTTCCTTCCTTCCTTTCTTTTTCTTTTTTCTTTTCTCTTTCTCTTTTTCCTTCCTTCCCTGTTTCTCTTTCTTTCTTTATTCTTTCTCTCTCTTTTCTTTGTCTTTCTTTTCGTTCTTTCTCTTTCTTTTCTTTCCTTCCTTCCTTCCCTCTTTTCTTTTTTCTTTCTTCCTTCCTTCTTTTTTCCTTCCTTCCTTCCTTCCTTCCTTCTTTCTTTCTCTTCTTTCTTTCTCTTTCTTTTTTCTTTTCATTCTTTCTCTTTCTTTTCTTTCTTACTTCTTTTCTTACTTCCCTCTTTTCTTTTTCTTTCCTTCTTTCCTTCTTTCCTTCTTTCCTTCTTTCCTTCCTTCCTTCCTTCCTTCCTTCCTTTCTTTCCAACCCATCACGTAACAAAAGTCAGGAAAGTGTGAATTTATAATGAGTGCCTCCCCAGGGTTGAAGGATAGAAACGGCAGGGCGAGAAATCCGAAACTCGAGAGGATGCTGAATTCCACCGCGGATTCTGCAACTGGGCCAGGACTAATTTGGGGTGCAGCTCAGCGGTTGGACGGGTTCAGCGAGCAGCTTTGATGGGAGAGGAGAAGGCAGGCAGGGGAAGACAAATTAGCAGACGCTTTTTCTGATGGGGAGTGTGGATCTCCAGACACCAAGGGAAAGGCACGGAAATGGGCCTGGGAAGTTTGCTAGCGCCAGTCACAGGAATCCATTCCCCCCCCTTGCTTTTTTTTTCCTTCTAGGAAGGAAATTTAACGACCAAAATGAGCCTGGTTTGACAGTAACGATGCAGTTAAACAGATTTATAACTGGGATAAGAGTGAGCTAAAAGTGAAAAGAGAAGCGGAGGTGAATCCTTTGAGTTAGTATTACCACATAGAGAGGACTGGTTCTCCACCTTGGCTGCTTTAAGATGGGTGGACTTCAACTCCCAGCATTCTCTAGCCAGCATGGCTGACTGGGGAATGCTGGGAGTTGAAGTCGACCCATTTAAAACATGCTAGCTGGGAATTCTGGGAGCTGCTCCTCATTTTAAAGCAGGCTGGCTGGGGGATTCTGGGAGTGGAAGCCCACCCTTCTTAAAGCATGGCTGGCTGGGGGAATTCTGGGAGTGGAAGCCCACCCCTCTTAAAGCATGCTGGCTGGGGGATTCTGGGAGTTGAAATCCACCCCTCTTAAAGCATCCTAACTGGGGGATTCTGGGAGTGGAAGTCCACCCCTTTTAAAGCATCCTGACTGGGGGATTCTGGGAGTGGCACCCATCTTAAAGCAGGCTGGCTGGAGGATTCTGGGAGTGGAAGCCCACCCCTCTTAAAGGATGCTGGCTGGGGGATTCTGGGAGTGGAAGTCCTCCCCCCCTCTTAAAGCAGGCTGGCTGGGGAATTCTGGGAGTGGAAGCCCACCTCTCTTAAAGCATGATGGCTGGGGGATTCTGGGAGTGGAAGTCCACCCCTCTTAAAGCAGGCAGGCTGGGGGATTCTGGGAGTGGAAGCCCACCCCTCTTAAAGCATGATGGCTAGGGGATTCTGGGAGTGGAAGCCCACCCCTCTTAATGCTTCCAAAGTTGGGAGACACTGCTTCAGAGTTGGATAATAGTAGTAGTAGTAGTAGTAGTAGTAGTAGTAAAGTTGGAAGGGACCTTGGAGGTCATCTAGTCCAACCCCCTGTTCAGGCAGGAAACCCTATACCATTTCAGACAAATGGCTGTCCAGTCTCTTCTTAAAAACTTCCAGTGTTGGAGCATCACCGCTTCATTCCTTTAACATTTTATTAAGCCAAGACCGCAAGAAAACAGCAAACTCCATAAATTTTTGTATTTATTAAATGTGTGTGCTTGTCCACCTCTGGTAACGACAGGCAGCTCCCAACATTAAATAAATAATAAAAAAGTGACACTGTCTAGAGATGTTCCCCAAACTGGCAAAGCGTGCACCTGTTCAACATCTGCTGTGGCATTTAAGATTTTTTTTTTTGGGTCACCTTCTTCCTTTCGTCTGATTAATCTGTTCTTTGGTTTCAGAGCCGATAACCACACGGTGCGATAAGCCACCGACACACCAAACCCACTGCTCAGCCAGGATCTGCAGCTGTGACTTGTGTGACTCCCTCCCCCATGCTTGAAACTCAAAAAATAAGCAAGCCTGAGATAAGCTAAGCCTGCACTTGACCTGGCTAAGAGCGGCTGGGTCGAAATCAATTCGTGGGAATACCAGATAGGGCAAATGCTCTTCAGGTTTTTAATTCCCACCCTTTGCCGTGAGGAAGATCTGCAGACAACCAGCCAGGAGGAGGGGGTTGGACTTGAGGACCTCACGGGCCCCGTCCGGTGGCTTATTTATTTTATTTATTTAGCGTATGGCATCTACAGAGGTCAGGCCACCCCCGATGTACAACACGAATAAAATTACAAGGCGGCATTTTATTAATCTTTTGGGAGATTTGTCACTAGCATACTCATTTAGTTTAATGAGTGGAAAAGTCAGCTTTCTGTGTGGGATGAAATTGGCCTAATAAAACAAAATTTGGCTGCTTGTAAATCACCCTTTGGAGTTTAATGTGGATATGGACTTGAAGCAAATTGAAGTTGAAATCGTGTCGGTGAACAGATTCCTTTTAATTTACCTTTCAGTTAAACCCAGTTTAATAAATAGATCGGATTAAACCTCATATTGTAGTGCAGTGGTTCTCAACCTGTGGGTCGGGACCCCATTTGGGGTCGAACGACCATTTCACAGGGGTCGCCGAACAACGCAGTCTGCCATTTTTTTCCCCCTTTTCCTTAGCTGTGCTACTCCCTTTTATTCTATTGGCTTTTGAAAGCCAATAGGATAGACTCTCTTGAATAGAGTCTAATTCTATTGGCTTTCAAAAGCCAATAGGAATTGTCCAGGCTGTCTCTGCCCTGCTGAGCCCGCCAAAAGTCCCATTCTGCAAATGGTGCTGCACCAGTTGAGTAGTCCTCGACTTACGACCGGCTGAGTAGTCCTTGACTTATGACCGGTTGGGGGTCGCAGCATTAAAAAGGTTGAGAACTGCTCAACCACCTTTACATCTGACCAATACATAATATATATTATTATTAGTAATAATGCCTCCAAATCACAAAGACACTGGCTTTATTCTTATTCTTCCCCTCCACAATTGGAATATAAAGTATAAAAGACTAAAAAGAGATTTTCGTGGACATCCCAGCCTTTGAACTACCCAAGGAACCGAAACGCAAAGTTTTGCTGTCGGGCGAGCTTATTTATTTATTTAATTTTATTTATATGCCGCCCAATCCCAAAGGACTCAGGGCGGCGTACAAAATTAAAACAATCATCTAACAATAAAACAATAAAATAATACAATCATATCGCGAGTCCGATCATATCCCAGCCCCCCCCCGGGGACATCAGCCCCAGGCCTGCCGGAACAGGAGAGTTTTAACAGCTTTCTTAAAGGCCGGCAGGATGGGAGTAGTTCGAACCTCGGGGGGGAAGTTGATTCCACCAGGTCAGAGCCACCACAGAAAAGGCCCTTCCCCGAGGGCTTCCACGGCAGCTGCCTTTCTTTCCTCTCGCTTCGCCTCTTTTTAACCTCACACACACACCCCACCTTCTGTAAGGGAAGGCAAAAGGCTCGCTCGCCCTCTCGTGAAAGAGGGTCTCCATGTTGATGCGTCTCCCACCGCCACCGTCGGTTTCCACACCGCGTGGTCCAACCCAGCCGATCAAGCTACACGCTCTGGCTGTGGTGCTCCGGTGCCTCATGGCTTTTCCTGGAGGAGGTGGACAGCGCCGGAGGGGATCCTGCTTGCACCGTACCACCAGCGGGGCATTTTCTAAAACAAACAAGGATAGGAAGGGAAACAGTAGGAAAAGAACACAACTCTGGAAAATCCGTCGAACAAAGGTGCCGGAACTCTGCTCCGTTGCGTTCTATGACCAAAAAAAGCCCTGTATAGTTATATATGTTTATCTAGAGATCATCCATCCACCCCATCCATCCATCATCTATCTCCCATCCATCCATTATCTATCTATCTATCTATCTATCTATCTATCTATCTATCTATCTATCTATCTATCTATCTATCTATTTATCTATCTATCATCCATCCACCCATTATCTATCTATTTATCTATCTCCCATCCATCCACCCATTATCTATCTATCTATCTATCTATCTATCTATCTATCTATCTATCTATCTATCTATCTATCTATCATCCATCCACCCATTATCTATCTATTTATCTATCTCCCATCCATCCACCCCTTATCTATCTATCTATCTATCTATCTATCTATCTATCTATCTATCTATCTATCTATCTATCTATCTATCTATCTATCTATCTATCGTCTATCTATCATCTTTCTATCTCCCATCCATCCACCCATTATCTATCTATCTATCTATCTATCTATCTATCTATCTATCTATCTATCTATCTATCTATCTATCTATCTATCTATCTATCTATCTATCATCCATCCACCCATTATCTATCTATTTATCTATCTCCCATCCATCCACCCCTTATCTATCTATCTATCTATCTATCTATCTATCTATCTATCTATCTATCTATCTATCTATCTATCGTCTATCTATCATCTTTCTATCTCCCATCCATCCACCCATTATCTATCTATCTATCTATCTATCTATCTATCTATCTATCTATCTATCTATCTATCTATCTCCCATCCATCCATCCATCCATCCACCCTCTATCTATCTATCTATCTATCTATCTATCTATCTATCTATCTATCTATCTATCTATCTATCTATCTATCTATCTATCTATCTATCGTCTATCTATCATCTTTCTATCTCCCATCCATCCATCCACCCATTATCTATCTATCTATCTATCTATCTATCTATCTATCTATCTATCTATCTATCTATCTCCCATCCATCCATCCATCCATCCATCCACCCTCTATCTATCTATCTTTCTATCTATCTATCTATCTATCTATCTATCTATCTATCTATCTATCTTTCTATCTATCTATCTATCTATCTATCTATCTATCTATCTATCTATCTATCTATCTATCTATCTATCTATCTATCTATCTATCTATCTATCTATCTATCTATCTATCTATCTATCCTGGCTGAGGAATTCTGTGAATTGAAGTCCATCCATCTTCAAATCACCAAGGTTGAGAAGCACTGGGAGAGATGCTATAATAATTGGATATCTAAGGAAGCTAACATTATTATTCTCATTATTATTCTCATGAGATGCACACAACCCTGAAGCCTCCCTCTCAACCACCGCTGTGTAAGGAGAACAAGGAATGTTTTTCCTTCACCAGCTAGCTGAAAAGTCAGGACTCGTGTTCCAGTCCAGCTCCACCCTCCGGATTAGGGCTGAAGGAAACCTTGTAAAACAAGAGGCCTCCTTCACACTTGCATCATTCAGCAGCCAGGTCTGCCCACAGCCAACATTGTGTGTTTGCCTGCCTGCGTCGATGACCGGATCAATAATTGATCAATTAATTGATGCCAAGACAAACGAGATAAAGGAAGGATGTTAATAATTTAAACCTGTGCAGAGTAAAGTGCCTGGGAAGAGTTGGGTTGGGAATGGATTGTGTTTGTGTTCTGCCCAGCTGTAAGAACTGCAGGAAAACAGATGAAAAACTAAGAAAAGGGGTTTGTGTGTTGTTGTTGTCTCCCTCCCCACCCAGAGTTGAAGTCCACATGCCTTAAAATTGTCAAGGTTGAGAAACACTGCTCCAAAGGAACCGGTTACAGATGCCCACATCTCTCTAACCCTGTCCCAGAAACTTGCTTTTCCAGCAAGCGTGGCTTCTGTTTTTCCGCCTCTTGCTTAGGAAAATTGAAAATTTTGGTTGCTTTTATCCAGCAGCTTGCTTCTCCTGGAAATGTGGCTTCTGTTTTTCTGCCTCGTACTCAGGAAGGTTTGAGTTTAATAATAATAATAACAACAAAACAACGACAAAGTTGGAAGGGACATTGGAGGTCATCTAGTCCAACCCCCTGCTCAGGCAGGAAACCCTATACCATTTCAGACAAACGGCTGTCCGGTCTCTGTTGCATTTCGCCAGCAGGTTATTTTCCTGGAAATGTGGCTTCTGTTTTTCTGCCTCTTGCTCCGGAAAGTTTTAGACAAGAGTTTCTGTTGCATTTCATCAGCAGGTCATTTTCTTGGAAATATGGCTTCTGTTTTTCTGCCTCTTGCTCCGGAAAGTTTTAGACAAGAGTTTCTGTTGCATTTCATCAGCAGGTCATTTTCTTGGAAATATGGCTTCTGTTTTTCTGCCTCTTGCTCCGGAAAGTTTTAGACAGAGTTTCTGTTGCATTTCATCAGCAGGTCATTTTCCTGGAAATGTGGCTTCTGTTTTTCTGCTTCTTGAGGTTGTCCTTGGTGCCCTCTGAACTTGGTTATTTTCTTGTAGACGTTTCATTACCCAAACTAGGTAACATCATCCGTGCTCATCCTAGCACGGATGATGTTACCTAGTTGGGTTATGAAACGTCTGCTAGAAAACAACCAAGCTTCACACTGCAGCAAGGACTCCTCATTTCAACCCTGAGCCTCAAAAAGTCTCCTTTTTTTGGGTTTCTGCCTCTTGGCCAGGAAAATTGACAATTTCTGTTGCGTTTCGCCAGCGGCGTGCTTCTCCTGGAAATGTGGCTTCTGTTTTTCCGCCTCTTGCTCAGGAAGGTTGAAAATTTTCTGTAATAAATAATAATAATAATTGTGGGCACTCCATCGCTGGAAGTGGAAGGGACCTTGGAGGTCATCTAGTCCAACCCCCTGCTCAGGCAGGAAACCCTATACCATTTCAGACAACAAATGGCTGTCCGGTCTCTTCTTAAAAACTTCCAGTGTTGGAGCATTCACCGCTCCTGGAGGCAGGTTGTTCCACTGGTTAATTGTTCTAACTGTCAGGAAGTTTCTCCTTAGTTCTAGGTTGCTTCTCTCCTTGATTAGTTTCCATCCGTTGCTTCTTGTCCTGCCTTCAGGCGCTTTGGAGAATAGCTTGACTCCCTCTTCTTTGGGGCAGCCCCTGAGATACTGGAAGACTGCTATCCTGTCCCCCCTCGTCCTTCTCTTCATTAAACTAGACCTACCCAATTCCAGCAACCGTTCCTTATATGTTTTAGCCTCCAGTCCCCTAATCATCTTTGTTGCTCTTCTCTGCACTCTTTCTAGAGTCTCAACATCTTTTTTACATCATGGTGACCAAAACTGGATGCCGTATTCCAAGTGTGGCCTTACCAAGGCCTTGTAAAGCGGTATTAACTCTTCCCGTGATCTTGATTCTATCCCTCTGTTAATGCAGCCCAGCACTGTGTTGGTCTTTTTGGCAACTGCAGCACACAGCTGGCTCCTATTTAAGGGATTGTCCACTAGGACTCCGAGATCCCTCTCACAGTTACTACTATTGAGCAAGGTACCCCCCCCCCCTATACTATACCTATTGTGTTTACCAGGAGGACTTTTTCAAGATTTTGAAACTTTACGGCTGATGTAGGTGATGTTTTATTTTTACAAAGCTGATTGCAAAAGGCATAAACTTTAGATGGTTAATGCCAGAAGGGATTTTAACCAACTGGAATAACATGAGATATTGAGTGGATTCAATCTGGAAAGCAGAAATTAACCAGTGGAACAACCTGCCTCCAGAAGTGGTGAATGCTCTAACACTGGAAGTTTTTAAGAAGAAACTTGACAGCCATTTGTCTGAAATGGTGTAGGGTTCCTGCCTGAGCAGGGGGTTGGACTCGATGACCTCCAAGGTCCCTTTCAACTTTATTATCATCATCATTATTATTAATAGAGCATTTCTAGATGAAGGAGCGCCACAACGACAAGAGGAAAAAACAAAAGCAAACAGAAGAGGCAGCTGAAGAAACACCTACACACTTAGAACAGAAAGAGAAATCTGAGCAAGAGAGTGAAGGAATGGCCAGAGAACAGAGAATCACACGATCTACTAGACCTGAATATAAATAACTGAAATAGAGAAAGGAAATAGAATTTTTTTTCAATGAATATAAACAGACTAAACTCCCCATCAAAAAGAAGCAAAACATTTAGGAAACTACAGAAATGAAATACAGATATAATTTGTTTGCAAGAGACACACATTAAAAAACACAATATTATAAGGTGTTGGAATACCTCCAAATTGGGAAACGTTTATCACGCATCAGCGCAACAAAAGAAAAGAGGCGTTGCGGTTATATATTAACGAGACAACAGATTCTAAAATAATAATAATAATAATAGTAAAGTTGGAAGAGACCTTGGAGGTCATCTAGTCCAACCCCCTGCTCAGGCAGGAAACCCTATACCATTTTGGACAAATGGCTGTCCAGTCTCTTCTTAAAAACCTCCAGTGTTGGAGCATTCACCGCTTCTGGAGGCAAGGAGTTCCATTGGTTAATTGTTCTAACTGTCAGGAAGTTTCTCCTTAGTTCCAGGTTGCTTCTCTCCTTGCTTAGTTTCCACCTGTTGCTTCTTGTCCTGCCTTCAGGCGCCTTGGAAAATAGCTTGACTCCCTCTTTATTCAGATGTTTTATTTTGTGCATTTTTCCACCTGCTAAAGCCAGTTTGGGAGAAATACATTAGTTCTTTTTTTTCTTTCTGGGATTGAAAGTCTGCGAAACAGCAGGACAAATGATAGCACATGTGCAAAAAGTCCTTGATTTACAACCATTTGTTTCGTGGCTGTTTCAAGATTGCAACGGCGCTGAAAACAGCGACTTAGGATCAGTCCTCACACTTATGGCCGTCGCAGTGTCCCCACGGTCACATGATCAAAATCCAGGCACTTGGCAACTGGCACGTAATTATGACAGTTGCCGCATCCCAGGTGTGTGTGTATGTGTGTCACGCAATCGCCATGTGTGATCTTGTCAGCCGGCTTCTGAAAAGCAAAGACAGAGAAGCTGGATTCATTTAATGACCAGATGATTTGCTTAATGACCGCAACGATTCATTTAACGACCGTGGCCAAAAAAAAGGTTGTAGAAGTGGGCCCAACCCAATTAATAACCAATTCCCTTAATAACTGCGTTGATTCGCTGGACAATGGTGGCCAAAAAACCTCATAAAAATAGACGTGGCTGACGTAATAATAATAATAAAAAAGTTGGAAGGGACTTTGGAGGTCATCTAGTCCAACCCCCTGCTTAAAGGCACCGCTTAGCAATAGAAATTGTGGTCCCAGTTGTGCTTGTAAGCCGAGGACTTTCTGTAGTGTGACCAATCCCAACTTGGCAACTTCACAACAAAAGAAATGCAAGAAAACCCCCATTACTGAAAGAAACTTAAAAAAGCCAATTTTTTCCCACAGTTCGATTTATGGAACGTTTAAGAAGTTAAGCAAACGGATCTGCACTGCTCCAGAATTGCAGAAGTATATTTCCAACAATCACATACACACACAGACACACAGACACACACACACACACACACACATGTAGGTCTTTGGTTATTTGGGTTTTCTCCCGCGTAAAATTGGAAGTGTCTTGGCAACGTTTCGACGAAGTCCTATTTGTCATCTTCAGGCTGGTGTTTTCAGCTTCGTGCTTCAAGGAGCAATGCTTCTTCGAAGCACAAAGCTGAAAACACCAGCCTGAAGATGACGAATGGGACTTCGTCGAAACATCGCCAAGACACTTCCAATTTTACGCGGGAGAAAACCCAAATAACCAAAGACCTACATACAAACACCCGCGAAAACCTCAGAAAACATATATATAGATTGCCATTTTAGATTGCCAACAAAGAATAAAGCGAGAACTGGAATAGCTATTTCGAGCTTAACTCTCTTCAGCCAGACATACCCATCTGAGATTCGAACCTGGGCTATGTGCATGTTAGGCAGCTGTATTAACCTCTAGGCCACAGGCTCTTTCTCACTTTGTCAGCTGTATCAGGGAGGGAAGAGACGGGGAGGAGATCTATTTAATATAAAGCCTGTTTTTTTTTTTTTTTTTCTCCAATTGCCCCAAAAACAAACCTGGAAAAAAAAAAGCAAGAATACCCCTCTTTAATGCATATTTTTCCTACTCGGTCGGTCATAAACTTGGAAAATATTATTCTAAAAGAGAGCAATTCTTTCAGCTTGGCTGCAAAACTGACCTTACATTTCCAGGGTTGCTTGGGTGATGCAAAGCCCGTGGTGGGCCTTTGAAAGGTTTAAATTCTTGGGGGGGGGGAGAGCTTAATGCGAGCTGGGAGACACCCCCTTGCACCCCCATTTGCAAGCGAACAAGGAGCCTGTCCTCAATTTGGATAAAAAGTGGAACGCATTGGAAGGAGAGACGAGAGAAAACCGGATTTTTAAAATCTTTCTTTTCAAGCTGGGTCCGAGTTTGGCTGCTTGCAATTTTGTGGGAATGGTGGGGTTGTTCCCATGGAAATTTGGGGTGCAAAGGAAGCACGCCGCGGTCCTTGAATAGGGCTGGCAAGCTCAGCGGAGATGCTGTGAAAAAAAAAAGCATCTTTTCCCCCCCAACCTCCGTAAAAATGTTTGTAATTCAGAAATTGTTTTTTTCTCTCTGCTGCTAACGACCCCACCCTAACCCAGTTTAAGTGCCATTTAGCCAAATGGGGGAAGGCCCGGAACAGCTGGGCCATTAACCAGTTTTCTGAGGTGACCCTTGTATTTCTTCTCCCTTTTTCTTTCTCCTACTGTCAATCCGGCAGCCTTTTCCAGGCATCTTCAGGGCGCGGCAAATGGCCTTTATAAAATGTGTGTTTCTTCCAAGTTGTTTTTCTCTCTAATGATGTTTTGTTGGCAGGGCTCCATTCATAGTTGAAACAACAGATTTTTCTTTAAAAAAAGAAAGGAAGGAAGGAAGGAAGGAAGGAAGGAAGGAAGGAAGGAAGGAAGGAAGGAAGGAAGGAAGGAAGGAAAGAAAGTTGCACGAACAGTCGTGACGTCATGGAAATGTACAAAGCTCTCCACCGATAAATTCTGAAGACTCCACCTCAAAAATCAATCTATTTCGGGTTGCATTCACTTGAGAGATGCTGTTTTGCATCTGTGTGCATCCAGAGTTACTCGACCGTAGCAATTTTAAACTGATGATGTCAACTCCCAGAATTTCCCAGCCAGCACGCTTTAAGATTGGGGGACTTCCACTCCCAGAATTCCCCAGCCAGCCTGCTTCAAGAGGGGTGGACTTCCACTCCCAGAATCCCCCAGCCAGCCTGCTTTAAGAGGGGTGGACTTCCATTCCCAGAATCCCCCAGACAGCATGCTTTAAGAGGGGAGGACGATCCTTTAAATAGGAGCCAGCCGTGTGCTGCAGCCGCCCAAAAAGCCAACACAGTGCTGGGCTGCATTAACAGAGGGACAGAATCAAGATCACGTGAAGTATTAGTACCACTTTACAAGGCCTTGGTAAGGCCACACTTGGAATACAGCATCCAGTTTTGGTCGCCATGATGTAAAAAAGATGTTGAGACTCTAGAAAGAGTGCAGAGAAGAGCAACAAAGATGATTAGGGGGCTGGAGGCTAAAATAAACAAAGAACGGTTGCTGGAATTGGGTAGGTCTAGTTTAACGAAGAGAAGGATGAGAGGGGGCAGGATAGCAGTCTTCCAGTATCTCAGGGGCTGCCCCAAAGAAGAGGGAGTCAAGCTGTTCTCCAAAGCGCCTGAAGGCAGGACAAGAAGCAATAGATGGAAACTAATCAAGGAGAGAAGCAACCTAGAACTAAGGAGAAACTTCCTGACAGAGAGAACAATTAACCAGTGGAACAACCTGCCTCCAGAAGCAGTGAATGGTCCAACACTGGAAGTTTTCAAGAAGAGACTGGACAGCCATTTGTCTGAAATGAGATAGGGTTTCCTGCCTGAGCAGGGGGTTGGACTAGATGACCTCCAAGGTCCCTTCCAACTTTACTATTATTATTATCTTATTCTCCTGCACCGAAAGGACTCAGAAATCTTTCTTTTTTTCCATTTGCCTTCTCCCGCCCTTGTTTCCCTACTGTATTCTTTTCTATTTTAGTTTTTTAAACCAATTTTAAAAAAACCAAAAAAATTAAATGAAATATTGTTAAGTCGAAGGACTGCCTGCACCCAAGCAGCTAAAATCTGAAACATCTCATGACGCGGGTTCGGATTCCAAACTTGTTTTGGTCATTCGTTAAACAATTCTGGAGCCAGCCCTCCCTCTCTCTCTCTCTTAGCCCGCCTACCTCACAGGGATGTTGTGAGTGAGGAGTTGCTGACGCAGCTCTTGAAGATAGAAACGGGATAGCAACAACCTCACCATCACGGAGCAGAGATTCGGCATCCCATTCTTGCTCCCCCACCTTTTGGAATCTGTGGAATTTTTAGGAGGGGAAGCAGCGCTGTGTTCAAGTCCCGACATCCTGCTGGGGCTCTTCCGTGTCCTGCCGATTTCTTACATCCCTTCATTGTTCTTGTCCGGCGTCCAAGCATCTCCTGCGGGTTGAACTCCCGCTTTTGTGGCCCCCCGCGAGAAAAAGAGGAATAAGGAAGTCCTTGACTTATAACGGTCCCATTTAGTGACCGTCCGAAGTTACACCGGCCCTGGAAAAAAGGGACTGGCCACTCTTTTCCGTTTCCCAACGACCATAGCGGCATCTCGATGGCTGCGAGATCAAAATTCAGGCCCTTGGCCACCGATTCGTATTTATGATGGTTAATAATAATAATAATAAAGTTGGAAGGGATCTTGGAGGTCATCTAGTCCAACCCCCTGCTCAGGCAGGAAACCCCATATCGTTTCAGACAAATGGCTGTCCAGTCTCTTCTTAAAAACTTCCAGGGTTGGAGAATTCACCGCTTCTGGAGGCAGGTTGTTCCACTGGTTAATTGTCCTCACTGTCAGGAAGTTTCTCCTTAGTTCTAGGTTGCTTCTCTCTTTGGTTAGTTTCTGTCCGTCGCTTCTTGTCCTGCCTTCTGGTGCGTTGGAGAATAGCTTGACTCCCTCTTCTTTGGGGCAGCCCCTGAGATATTGGAAGACTGCTATCATGTCCCCCCTCGTCCTTCTCTTCTTTAAACTAGACATACCCAATTCCTACAATCGTTCCTTGTATGTTTTAGCCTCCAGTCCCCTGATCCTCTTTGTTGCTCTTCTCTGCACTCTTTCTAGAGTCTCAACATTTTTTTTTCTACATCGTGGTGACCAAAACTGGGTGCAGGATTCCAAGTGTGGCCTTACGAAGGCCTTGTAAAATGATATTAACTCTTCCCGTGATCTTGATTCCATCCCTCTGTTAATGCAGCCTAGCACTGTGTTGGCCTTTTTGGCTGCTGCAGCACACGGCTGGCTCATATTTAACCGTGCTTCCAAAGTGGCACGTTCTCATACCTTCCCCCGTAGCCACTCAACAACCCTACCCCGAGGGACAAAAGTGAGCTTGGTCCCCCTTTTGTGATCCCATCATTTTTGTCCCCCCCTTTTTTCCCCCTGCAGATACAAGAGCATGGTGACGGGGAAGCGAGCCCGCGGACTTATCGCCGTCCTCTGGATCCTCTCGTTCGTCATCGGCCTGACGCCGCTGATGGGTTGGAACAACATGGAGGCGAGTAAGAACTGCACTAACAAGATGTCGCCCCCCGACGGGGGGAGACAGAACAGCTGCCTGGTGACCTGCCTCTTCGAGAACGTGGTGCCCATGAGTTACATGGTCTACTTCAACTTCTTCGGCTGTGTCCTGCTCCCGCTGTTCATCATGCTCTGCATCTACGTCAAGATCTTCACCGTCGCCTGCAAGCAGCTGCGGCAGATCGAGCTGGTGGGCAACTGCCGGATGACGCTGCAGAAGGAGGTCAGCGCCGCCAAGTCGCTAGCCATCATCGTGGGCCTGTTTGCCCTCTGCTGGCTGCCCCTCCACATCCTCAACTGCCTGACCCTCTTCTACCCCGCCTTCAAGGACAACAAGCCGGAATGGAGCATGCACTTGACCATCATTCTCTCCCACACCAACTCGGTGGTCAACCCCATCATTTACGCCTACCGCATCCGGGACTTCCGGTACACCTTCCGGAAGATCCTCACCCGCTACGTCCTCTGCAAGAACGAGGACTTTCCCAAGTGCCCCAAAGGGAGCATCGGCGGCAGTAGCCGTCACCTGGAGGTGAATAACGTGAACACTTCTCCAACTTACGTTTGATGGCCAGTCAGACTTTTGGTCTGTCCTCTGTTGGTGGCAGGACAGCGCCGTTAAGTGGGAAAGAGGTGCCAGGAGATTTACATTCTGGTGATCCTCGACTTAACGACTGTATTAGAGCCTGTCACGGTTGTTTGTCGTGACGGTTGCAAAGTGGGTCACCCAGCCGATTGGCCTGCTTTTACAGCAGCGGTTCTCCACCTGTGGGTCGGGACCCCATTTGGGGTCGAACGACCATTTCACGGGGGTTGCCAAACAACGCAGTCCGCCATTTTTCCCCCCTTTTCCTTAGCTGTGCTCCTCCCTTTTATTCTATTGGCTTTTGAAAGCCAATAGAATAGACTCTCTTGAATAGAGTCTAATTCTATTGGCTTTCCAAAGCCAATAGGAATTGTCCAGGCTGTCTCTGCCCTGCTGAGCCCGCCAAAAGTCCCATTCTGCAAATGGTGCTGCACCAGTGGAGTAGTCCTCGACTTACGACCAGTTGAGTAGTCCTCGACTTACGACCGGTTGGGGGTCGCGGCATTAAAAAGGTTGAGAACCACTGTTCTACGGCCTTTTTTTTTTTTGCAGTAGTCGTTAAGCAAAGCAATTGTTCGATAAGGGCTGGTTTTGCCGAAAAACTGGAAGTCATTTTGGGGGGTTTAGGCAGGAACGTCGTAAAACCAGCCCTGTGGCGGTGAGACGCTGCAGCTGGCCGTAAAGGCAGGCCAACGGACAACCCGTTGTGAACTCCAGAACTGGGTCTTAAGGAAGCTTGCTGAGGATTGTGGCAGTTTTGAAGGACTGTCCGTGCGACCTCCGGCGATGTGCAGGAGTGTGTGAACAAGAAGAGCTTTGCAAATGCGTGGTTTTGTTTTGCGTACAATAGTGTTCCTCAATCTCAGCAAAGAGGAGCTGTATGGACTTCAGCTCCCAAAATTCCCTGTGCTTTAAGATGGGTGGACTTCAATCCATGCTGGCTGGGGAATTCTGGGAATGGAAGTCCACCCCTCTTAAAGCAGGCTGGCTGGGGAATTCTGGGAGTTGAAATCCTCCCATCTTAAAGCAGGTTGACTGGGGGATTCTGGGAGTGGAAGTCCACTGATCTTAAAGCATTGCTGGCTGGGGGGTTCTGGGAGTTGAAGTCCACCCCTCTTAAAGCAGGCTGGCTGGGGGATTCTGGGAGTTGAAGTCCACTGATCTTAAAGCATTGCTGGCTGGGGGGTTCTGGGAGTGGAAGCCCACCCCTCTTAAAGCAGGCTGGCTGGGGAATTCTGGGAGTGGAAGCCCCCCTCTTAAAGCAGGCTGGCTGGGGGATTCTGGGAGTTGAAGTCCACTGATCTTAAAGCATTACTGGCTGGGGGGTTCTGGGAGTGGAAGCCCACCCCTCTTAAAGCAGGCTGGCTGGGGAATTCTGAGAGTGGAAGCCCCCCCTCTTAAAGCAGGCTGGCTGGGGGATTCTGGGAGTTGAAGTCCACTGATCTTAAAGCATTGCTGGCTGGGGGGTTCTGGGAGTGGAAGCCCACCCCTCTTAAAGCAGGCTGGCTGGGGAATTCTGGGAGTGGAAGCCCCCCCTCTTAAAGCAGGCTGGCTGGGGGATTCTGGGAGTGGAAGTCCACCCCTCTTAAAGCATTGCTGGCTGGGGGATTCTGGGAGTGGAAGTCCACCCCTCTTAAAGCATGCTGGCCTTTGAATTCTGGGAGTGGAAGCCCCCCCCCCTCTTAAAGCAGGCTGGCTGGAGAATTCTGGGAGTGGAAATCCACACAGTTTCACGTTGCTGAGATTGGGAAATACTGGTGTACAATTAAGGGCTTCTCCTGCTGCCTGAGCCCTTCTAGGAAGGTGAGAGTTAATTGACATTTAATTACTATTAATCTTTGTCTCCATCAGAAGGGCAGGTTTTCAAAACCGTGCTGCTCTTTGTGGGTTTGTCTGCCTGTGTGGGTGAGAGGGTGTCATCTGTTAAATGTCTTGTGGCCCTGCCTTGCTCCAAAAAGAAAACCAAGGGGGACAGTGGCGTAGAAATTTAATCCATGCGATAATTTGGTGTTTTGTATGAAGCTGTTACTTTACACGCTCGGCTCTTTTTTTTTTTAAAGATTAATTTAAGTTTGTCATCAATTGTTTGATGCTGCTGGTATTCTCCTATGGGAAATCCTTTTTAAGTAGGCCAGTTATGGTATAACCGATGTGCTGTTTTTTTTTTGTTTTGTTAATTAAAATATTGTTGAGTGCAATGGAGAGTGTTTGAAAGGGGACCTTTTCTCGTTTACCTCTGAACTAAATTATTGGTTTAAATTGGCAAAGGGAGAAGCCAGATTTAAACAATCGCTTTTCTTTCTTTCTCTTTCTTTCTTTCTTTCTTTCTTTCTTTCTTTCTTTCTTTCTTTCTTTCTTTCTTTCTTTCTTTCTCTTTCTTTCTCTCTCTTTCTTTCTTTCTCTCCATTTCTTTCTTTCTTTCTTTTTTCTCTCCCTTTCTTTCTTTTCTTGCATTCTTTTCTTTCTCTTTTTGTTTCCTTCCTTCCTTCCCTCTCTCTTTCTTTCTCTTTTTTCTTTCCTTCCTTCTCTCCATTTCTTTTCCTTTCTTTTCTTTCCTTTCTTCTCTCCCTTTCTTTCCTTCCTTCTTTCTTTCTCTTTATTTCCTTCCTTCCTTTCCTCTCTCTCTCCCTTCCTTTCTTTCTTTCTTTCTTTCTTTTTCTTTCTTTCTTTCTCCTTTCTTTTTTTCTTTCTTTTCCTTTCTTTCTTTCTTTCCTTCCTTCCTTCCCTCTCTCTCCCTTTCTTTCTTTCTTTCTTTCTTTCTTTCTTTATTCCTTCCTTCCTTCCTTCCTTTTTTTTTTTAATAAAACACTTGCCAAAGTCAAAGTTGGTTTCCCAATTTACCGGCGTCGTTTTCATGCTTGCGGACAGATGTTTAAAACTTTTTTTTGTTGCAGTCCACTTTTAGGGTTAATTGTTTCCTAACGCGATGTCCTGTGTTTGGGCCGAGTTGCATAAAATTGCACAAAATTGGAATACCCAAGGGATCCAGGGCGATCGGCCATTTCTGCACAGGAAACAGGAGCAGGAGCCGGGGGGGGGGGGGGGGGGGGAGCAAAAAAATGTACACCCAGTCCAGGAGCCACCAGCTCCCCGTAGTTACTGCTCACATTTTTCTCCTTCTGTTTCTCAACCTCCTTCTGTCCTCATTTTTCTCCGGGAAGTAGTAAGGCTGTCATTTGCTGGTTGGAGATGCTTTGCTCCTGACACGCCCCAATGGCTCGGCTGAGATAGACGGCCAGGATGTGCTTACACTACCAAAACAAACAAACAAACAAAAAACAACACAAGAGAGGCAATCACATTAGCGGCCAGCCGGGTGTGTGGAAATGTCTGCCCGATTGGCACAAGAGAAGACAACAAATGTCGCCGGTTTCCAGCTACCATAATTTAAGCAGAAAAGCAACTTGATCAATCTAGAATAGAGCTGGAAGGGACCTTGGAGGTCTTCTAGTCCAACCCCGGGCTCAGGCAGGAGACCTGGACCATTTCAATCTATCTATCATCCATCCATCCATCCATCCATCCATCCATCCATCCATCCATCCATCCATCCATCCATCCATCCATCCATCCATCCATCCATCCATCCATCCATCTATCTATCTATCTATCTATCTATCTATCTATCTATCTATCTATCTATCTATCTATCTATCTATCTCTACCCACTCACCCACCTACCTACCTATCTATCATCTCTTATATCTACCCACCCACCCACCTATCTACCTATCTCTACCCACCAACCCACCTACCCGCCTACCCACCTACCCACCTATCTATCTATCTATCTATCTATCTATCTATCTATCTATCTATCTATCTATCTATCTATCTATCTATCTATCTATCTATCTACCTACCTACCTACCTACCTACCTACCTACCTACCTACCTACCTACCTATATCAGAATACAGCTGGAAGGGACCTTGGAGGTCATCTAGTCCAACCCCCTGCTCAGGCAGGAAACCCTACACCATTTCAGACAAAGGGCTGTCCAGTCTCTTCTTAAAAACTTCCAGCGTTGGAGCATTCACCCTTCTGGAGGCAACTACCGTTCCACTGGTTGATTGTTCCAGCCCAACCAAAGGACCCGCGCCAAGTAAAATGGATTTAAATAAAATTTTGAATAGTTTAAACTGAATTTCAATTAAAAACAAAAAAACAAAAAATTAAATAAAATTTAGTGAGTGGAATAATGGCGTTGGAAGGGACCTTAGAGATCTTCTAGTCTAACCCCCCTGCTCCAGCAGCAAAAACTATACCGTTTAACACAGTGGTTCTCCACCTGTGGGTCGGGACCATTTCACGGGGGTCGCCAAACAACGCAGTCCGCCATTTTCCCCCCCTTTTCCTTAGCTGTGCTATTCCCTTTTATTCTATTGGCTTTTGAAAGCCAATAGAATAGACTCTCTTGAATAGAATCTAATTCTATTGGCTTTCAAAAGCCAATAGGAATTGTCCAGGCTGTCTCTGCCCTGCTGAGCCCGCCAAAAGTCCCATTCTGCAAACGGTGCTGCACCAGTGGAGTAGTCCTCGACTTACGACCGGTTGAGTATTCCTCGACTTACGACCGGTTGAGTAGTCCTCGACTTACGACCGGTTGGGGGTCGCGGCATTAAAAAGGTTGAGAACCACTGGTTTAACAGAATAATCCTCCTGCAAGGGGCTACATCCTGACACCCTAGATCGAGTGCAGAGAAGAGCAACAAAGATGATTAGGCGTCTGGAGGCTAAAACGTATAAGGAATGGTTGCTGGGATTGGGTAGGTCTGTCTCATTGGGGTGTGTGTGTGTGTGTGTGTGTGTGTGTGTAACAAGGTGGGGGGGGGACTGTACTGAGGTCTTTTCGCTGCAAAGAAGCTCTTCCTGCAGGTAACCAGATCCTGTTTTGCCCACTCTCCTACACACACACACACACACACACACACACACACACACACACACACACACACACACGTCCGTCACCTTCTTTCAACACAACCGTTTCCTCCCTTGCACAAACTTGAGTGAAAGACAGACAATGGGGAGAGTGAGTCACTGGGCAATATGTAGCATGTGTTCCCCACCCCACCCACCCCCGGGCTAGCCTGGACTCTGCCCTTCCCTTCCTGACCGCTCAATCTATCAAAATAGACCAGGATGGGACCTTGGAGGTCTTCTAGTCCAACCCCTAACTCAAGACAGGAGCCTTATACCATCCCAGGCAAGGGGTTGGTCCGGTCTGATTTTTTGAAAACTTCCAGTGATGGAGGATCCACAATCTCAGGAGGCCATGCAATTGTCCTCCTTGTTTTGCTGTGACTGCTGGGAATGAACTAGTGGGTAGGAAGGACTGACCGGAAGTCAATCTGAATCAACTGGAATAGAGCTGGAAGGGACAGTAGAGGTCATCTAGTCCAACCCCCAGCTCAGGCAGGAGACCCTATCCCATTTCAGACAAATGGCTGTCCAGTCTCTTCTTAAAAAAACCTCCAGTGTTGGAGCATTCACCGCTTCTGGAGGCAGGCTGTTCCGCTGGTTAATTGTTCTCACTGTCAGGAAGTTTCTCCTTAGTTCCAGGTTGCTTCTCTATGAGTTTCCATCCGTGGCTTCTTGTCCTGCCTTCAGGCGCTTTGGAGAACAGCTTGGCTCCCTCTTCTTTGGGGCAGCCCCTGAGATACTGGATCACTGCTATCCTGTCCCCCCTCGTCCTTCTCTTCATTAAACTAGACCAGAGGTTCTCCACCTGTGGGTCAGGACCCCATTTGGGGTCGAACGACCATTTCATGGGGGTCGCCAAACAACACAGTCCGCCATTTTTTCCCCCTTTTCCTTAGCTGTGCTACTCCCTTTTATTCTGTTGGCTTTTGAAAGCCAATAGAATAGACTCTCTTGAATAGAGTCTAATTCTATTGGCTTTCAAAAGCCAATAGGAATTGTCCAGGCTGTCTCTGCCCTGCTGAGCCCGCCAAAAGTCCCATTCTGCAAACGGTGCTGCACCAGTTGAGTATTCCTCGACTTACGACCGGTTGAGTAGTCCTCGACTTACGACCGGTTGGGGGCCGCGGCATTAAAAAGGTTGAGAACCACTGCTCTAGACTACCCAATTCCTGCAACCGTTCCTTGCATGTTTTGGTCTGCAGGCCTTTCGTCATCCGAGTTGCTTAAACTTACCACGAGGTTGTCTCCTTTGCGCAACACGGAGAACACAAAAGCCGGGCAGCTGCAGAAGTGACAGGAGCCGTAGCAAGTGTAGAGTTTGCCGGAGCTGCCACCACCTGGGAGTGTGGGAGAATGGGTTATTTTTTTTTTAAAAAAGAGAAAAATTAAAATGATTTTTTAAAAAGTTAAATATGTTCCTCATCGCAGGAACCTGATTCGTCTTATAAACTGCACAAAGGGGGCCTATGTTGTTTTATCTAGGTTCCTCATCGACCTGGTGGCCTCCAAAGGTGTTAGATCACAACTCCCATCATCCCCAGGAGAGCAGGAGGAGGGGGAGAGCTGCTCTAGGATGATGGGGGCCTCCAAAGTAGTTAGACTACAACTCCCATCATCCCCAGATCAGTGGGTGCCTCCAAAGGTGTTAAGACTACAACTCCCATCCTCCCTAGGAGCACAGGTCAGGGAGACACACTGGTCTATGATGGGTTGGTGGCCTCCAAAGGTAAGACTACAACTTCCATCATCCCTAGGATCACAGGTAAGGGAGAGGCATTGCCTTATATGGATTGGTGGCCTCCAAAGGTGTTAAGACTACAACTCCCATCATCCCTAGGAGCATAGGTAAGGGAAGACACTGCCCTATGACGGATTGGTGGCCTCCAAAGATGATAGACTACAATTCCCATCCTCCCTAGGACCACAGGTCAGGGAGACACACTGGCCTATGATGGGCTGGTGGCCTCCAAAGGTGTTAAGACTACAACTCCCATCCTCCCTAGGAGCACAGATAAGGGAGAGACACTAGCCTATGATGGGTTGGTGGCCTCCAAAGGTGTTAAGACTACAACTCCCATCATCCCTAGGAGCATAGGTAAGGGAAGACACTGCCCTATGACGGATTGGTGGCCTCCAAAGATGATAGACTACAACTCCCATCCTCCCTAGGAGCACAGGTCAGGGAGACACACTGGCCTATGATGGGTTGGTGGCCTCCAAAGGTGTTAAGACTACAACTCCCATCATCCCTAGGAGTACAGGTAAAAGAGAGACACTGCCCTATGATAGATTGGTGGCCTCCAAAGGTGTTAGACTACAACTCCCATCCTCCCAGGACCGTGGGGGAGATGGTACCCTACCCCTTGAAAAACAGATAACTAAAGGAAACCAGGATCCCTGTGGAGTGAACAAACCAGGGTGGACAAACCCACTTTCCGCTCTGAAATCTACCTGACGGAGTGATCCGATCAGGGCTGGAAATCAACTGAGGCAATCCTTGAAGAAATATACTGTATTTGGTGGGAAATGCAATTTGAATTAGTCCCTTTTTCGGAGATTTACAAAGGCTCGTGATTCACGTTGATCCAACCGGCCTCCGCGAAAGGAAGGCGTGGAAGAGGGAGAGGAGCAAAATTACAAGCCGAGGGCTGGAGAGATTAAAAAAAAAAAGAGATTCGTGATAGAAAAATAATTAAAATTCCCATCAGCCGAAAGGCTGGCAAGACACAGGGGCACACACCGGAGGTATTTTCACACAAACGACCTCAGGCTGCAGTGGGGGAAACAACAGCCAGCGTAATCTAGTGCTTAAAGAGCTAGGCCAGAAACCAGGAGACGGGAATTCTAGTCCCACCTTAGCCATGAAAGCCGGCTGGGTGACTTTGGGCCAATCACCAGGCGACAGGGAGTTCTAGTCCCGCCTTAGCCATGGAAGCCAGCTGGGTGACTTTGGTGACTTTGGACCAATCACCAGGCAACAGTGAGTTCTAGTCCCACCTTAGCCATAAAAGCCAGCTGGGTGACTCTGAGTCAATCACCAGGTGACAAGGACTTCTAGAGTCAATCACCAGGCGACAAGGACTTCTAGAGTCAATCACCAGACAGGGAATTCTAGTCCCACCATAGCCATGGAAGGCAGCTGGGTGACTTTGGGCCAATCACCAGGCGACAGGGACTTCTAGTCCCACCTTAGCCATGGAAGCCAGCTGGGTAACTTTGGACCAATCACCAGGCGACAGTGAATTCTAGTCCCACCTTAGCCATGAAAGCCAGCTGGGTGACTCTGGGCCAATCACCAGGCGACAGTGAATTCTAGTCCCACTTTAGCCATGAAAGCCAGCTGGGTGACTTTTGGATCAATCACCAGGCGACAGGGAGTTCTAGTCCCGCCTTAGCCATGAAAGCCAGCTGGGTAACTTTGGACCAATCACCAGGCGACAGTGAATTCTGGTCCCACCTTAGCCATGAAAGCCAGCTGGGTGACTTTGGACCGATCACCAGGCGACAAGGAATTCTAGTCCCACCTTGGCCATGAAAGCCAGCTGGGTGACTTTGGCCCAATCACCATGCGACAGGGAGTTCTAGTCCCACCTTAGCTGTGAAAGCTAGCTTTGGGCCAATCACTAGGTGACAGGGAGTTCTAGTCCCACCTTAGCCCTGAAAGACAGCTGGGTGACTTTGGGCCAATCACCAGGCGACAGGGACTTCTAGTCCCACCTTAGCCATGAAAGGCAGCTGGGTGACTTTAACCCAGTCCCTCTCTGTCAGCCTAACCCACCCCACAGGGTTGTTGTGGTGGGGAAACTAGAAGTAGGAAGGCGTGTTGGATAGGTTCCTTGCCTGGAGTTATTTGTACAAAAAAAAATAAAGGAGGGGTACAGATGAATAAGCCAAGAAACAAATGAAACCCTGCTAATGGGCAGACATCCAGCGGTGCTCTCCCATGCGAGGGGGGGGGGGAGACAGGAATTAAGATCTCCAAAACAGACCCATGGAAAAGGGAGTCCTATCTCTGCGGCCACAGACCCCAGGGCTTCATTTTTAGAAAGGAATTTCCAGTAACAAAGATAAAAGACACAAAAAAGACTATTTCATCAATTGCTTGGAAGCTGGAATGACCAGAGGAGAAAGCCCCAGCTTTGCTAGGATTGTGTAAATCTATTCTCTTATCTCTGGAGCAGTCTTTCCCAACATTGGGGAATTTACGATGGGTAAGAGTTGAGGTCTGAGAATCCCCCAGCCAGCCTGCTTTAAGAGGGGTGGGCTTCCATTCCCAGAATCCCCCAGCCAGCATGCTTTAAGAGGGGTGGGCTTCCACTCCCAGAATCCCCCAGCCAGCCTGCTTTAAGAGGGGTCGGTTTCCACTCCCAGAATCCCCCAGCCAGCATGCTTTAAGAGGAGTGGGCTTCCACTCCCAGAATCCCCCAGCCAGCATGCTTTGAGAGGGGTGGGCTTCCACTCCCAGAATCCCCCAGCCAGCCTGCTTTAAGAGGGGTCGGCTTCCACTCCCAGAATCCCCCAGCCAGCATGCTTTGAGATGGGTGGATTTCCAGTCCCAGAATTCCCCAGCCAGCCTGTTTTAAGAGGGGTGATTCTCCACTCCCAGAATCCCCCAGCCAGCCTGCTTTAAGAGGGATGGACTTTCACTCCCAGAATTCCCCTGCCAGCATGCTTTAAGAGGAGTAGACTTCTACTCCCAGAATCCCCCAGCCAGCCTGCTTTAAGAGGGGTGGACTGCCACTCCCAGAATCCCCCAGCCAGCCTGCTTTAAGAGGGGTGGACTGCCACTCCCAGAATCCCCCAGCCAGCCTGCTTTAAGAGGGGTGGATTTCCACTCCCAGAATTCCCCAGCCAGCCTGCTTTAAGAGGGGTGGACTTCCACTCCCAGAATTCCCCAGCCAACATGCTTTAAGAGGGGTGGACTTCCACTCCCAGAATCCCCCAGCCAGCCTGCTTTAAGAGGGGTGGATTTCCACTCCCAGAATTCCCCTGCCAGCTGCTTTAAGAGGGGTGGACTTCCACTCATGCTGGCTGGGGAATTCTGGGAGTTGAAGTCCACTCATCGTACCATCCCGAAGCTTGAAAACCCTGCTCTGGAGAGACAGACTAATTGCAAAAAGGGAGACCGGTGCCGGAAAAATGGCCCAGTGACCCCCCCCAGCACCCCATAATCCATCGCTCCCCTTCTCAAGCACAGACAGGGCGAGAATTCCAGTCTTCCTGCTTTTCATCTCCTCCACTGTGAAACAAACCCGTCTCTCTCTTGCGTCCCTCTCCTCTTTGTGACCGACAACACATTTTTCAGCCTGGCAGAATTAATCCATTTATTCCCGCCCGGAGGGTGGGCTGCCATCAGGACGAGGGGTAATTAAGATGAAAATCACCTCTCAATTCCAAATAGAATAACGGAGATAAATGGACGGAAGCAGAGTGCAGAGCCGTGGAAGAGGAGGGGGGGGGGGAGAGTGCCGGGTTCGAAAGAGGAACAGGGCACCCCCTGATGCTGGAGAACCAGTTTGGGGGTCCCCGCTCTTTGGGTTTCTCCAGCTGAGCCAACGTGGCTGGAGTTCAGATGCTGGCTTCAAGCAGTCCTGGACTTATAACCATTCGTTTAATGACGGTTCGAGGTTACAAAAAGCGACTTAGGGCCATTTTCACACTTAACGACCGTCGCAGCATCCCCACGTCACGTGAACAAAATTCAGACGCTTGGAAACTGACTTGTACTTACGACTGTTGCAACGTCCCGGGGGGGGGTGTCACGTGATCCCCTTTGGCGATCTCCTGACAAGCCAAGTCAGGGGGGGGAAGCCGGATTCACTTAACGACCGTGTGACTGACTCCACTACTGCAGTGTTTCACTTAACGACCGTGGCGGGGAAAGTCGTAAAATGGGTCAAGTCTCACTTAACGACTGTCTTGATCAGCAACGGAAATTTTGGGCTCCGTTCGTAAGCGTGAAAACGGTCATCGGTCCCTTTTCCTTAGTGCCCCCCCGTCACTTCGAACGGCCGTTAAATGAACGGTTGTAAGTCGAGGACTGGTGCGTAACAGCTTCTCCGAGGGACGCGTTTTATTCGGAATTTCTGTTCTTCTGTTATTGGGCGCAGAAGAGGGTCACAAGTGTGTTAAAACTGGCCGGCAGGGAGAGGAAAGAGCTGTACCTGATACACCGTCCTGCCACTTGGAGACACGAACCGGGTGACCGATTGGCGGTCCACCAAGTCCAGAGCCGCGACGACAGAGGTCCCAAAGACGAACCTCAGCCTGGGAAGAGGGGGGAGAAACCAACATTTTAAAGTCGCACTCCTTTTGTTCTGAAGAGGCCATAAAAACTCTGGGGTAACCTTTCTTCAAAATGCATATAAGAACAACAACAATAAGAACAATGAGGAGGAGGAGGAGGAGGAGAAGAGAAGGAAGAACAGGAGGAGGAGGAGGAGGAGAAGAGAAGGAAGAAGGAAGAAGAGGAGCAGGAGGAGGAGGAGAAGAAGGAAGAAGAGGAGGAGAAGAAGAAGAGGAGGAGAAGAGAAGGAAGAAGGAAGAACAGGAGGAAGAGGAGGAGGAGAAGAAGAAAAGGAGGAGGAGGAGAAGGAAGAAGAAGAAGAGGAGGAGGAGGAGAAGAAGGTGCAAGTGGTGAGGAGGAGGAGGAGGAGAAGAAGAAGAAGGAAGAGGAGGAGAAGGAGGAGGAAAAAGAAGGAAGAAAGAAAGAAGGGAAG
Organism: Crotalus helleri; assembly: GCA_024509115.1. Lineage (NCBI taxonomy): Eukaryota > Metazoa > Chordata > Lepidosauria > Squamata > Viperidae > Crotalus > Crotalus helleri. The sequence goes on along the minus strand of JAKSXO010000065.1, from coordinate 1,628,759 downwards.
GAGAAGAAGGAAGAAGAGGAGGAGGAGAAGAAGAAGGTGGAAGTGGTGAGGAGGAGGAGAAGAGAAGAAGGAAGAACAGGAGGAGGAGGAGAAGAGAAGGAAGAAGAGGAGCAGGAGGAGGAGGAGAAGAAGGAAGAAGAAGAGGAGGAGAAGAAGAGGAGGAGAAGAGAAGGAAGAAGGAAGAACAGGAGGAAGAGGAGGAGAAGAAGAAAAGGAGGAGGAGGAGAAGAGAAGGAAGAAGAAGAAGAGGAGGAGGAGGAGAAGAAGAAGGTGCAAGTGGTGAGGAGGAGGAGGAGGAGAAGAAGAAGGAAGAGGAGGAGAAGGAGGAGGAGAAAGAAGGAAGAAAGAAAGAAGAGGAGAAGAAGGAAGAAGAGGAGGAGGAGAAGAAGAAGAAGGTGGAAGTGGTGAGGAGGAGGAGGAGGAGGAAAAGAGAAGGAAGAAGGAAGAACAGGAGGAGGAGGAGGAGGAGAAGAGAAGGAAGAAGAGGAGCAGGAGGAGGAGAAGAAGAAGGAAGAAGAGGAGGAGGAGAAGAAGAGGAGGAGAAGAGAAGGAAGAACAGGAGGAAGAGGAGGAGGAGAAGAAGAAAAGGAGGAGGAGGAGAAGAGAAGGAAGAAGAAGAGGAGGAGGAGAAGAAGAAGGTGCAAGTGGTGAGGAGGAGGAGGAGGAGAAGAAGAAGGAAGAGGAGGAGAAGGAGGAGGAGAAAGAAGGAAGAAGAGAAGGAGAAGGAAGAAGAGGAGGAGGAGAAGAAGAAGAAGGTGGAAGTGGTGAGGAGGAGGAGGAGGAAAAGAGAAGGAAGAAGGAAGAACAGGAGGAGGAGGAGGAGGAGAAGAGAAGGAAGAAGAGGAGCAGGAGGAGGAGAAGAAGAAGGAAGAAGAGGAGGAGAAGAAGAGGAGGAGAAGAGAAGGAAGAACAGGAGGAAGAGGAGGAGGAGAAGAAGAAAAGGAGGAGGAGGAGAAGAGAAGGAAGAAGAGAGGAGGAGAAGAAGGTGCAAGTGGTGAGGAGGAGGAGGAGAAGAAGAAGAAGGAAGAGGAGGAGAAGGAGGAGGAGAAAGAAGGAAGAAAGAAGAGAAGGAGAAGAAGGAAGAAGAGGAGGAGGAGAAGAAGAAGAAGAAGAAGGTGGAAGTGGTGAGGAGGAGGAGGAGGAGGAAAAGAGAAGGAAGAAGGAAGAACAGGAGGAGGAGGAGGAGGAGAAGAGAAGGAAGAAGAGGAGCAGGAGGAGGAGAAGAAGGAAGAAGAGGAGGAGGAGAAGAAGAGGAGGAGAAGAGAAGGAAGAACAGGAGGAAGAGGAGGAGGAGAAGAAGAAAAGGAGGAGGAGGAGAAGAGAAGGAAGAAGAAGAGGAGGAGGAGAAGAAGAAGGTGCAAGTGGTGAGGAGGAGGAGGAGGAGGAGAAGAAGGAAGAGGAGGAAAAGGAGGAGGAGAAAGAAGGAAGAAGAGAAGGAGAAGGAAGAAGAGGAGGAGGAGAAGAAGAAGAAGGTGGAAGTGGTGAGGAGGAGGAGGAGGAAAAGAGAAGGAAGAAGGAAGAACAGGAGGAGGAGGAGGAGGAGAAGAGAAGGAAGAAGAGGAGCAGGAGGAGGAGAAGAAGAAGGAAGAAGAGGAGGAGAAGAAGAGGAGGAGAAGAGAAGGAAGAACAGGAGGAAGAGGAGGAGGAGAAGAAGAAAAGGAGGAGGAGGAGAAGAGAAGGAAGAAGAGAGGAGGAGAAGAAGGTGCAAGTGGTGAGGAGGAGGAGGAGAAGAAGAAGAAGGAAGAGGAGGAGAAGGAGGAGGAGAAAGAAGGAAGAAAGAAGAGAAGGAGAAGAAGGAAGAAGAGGAGGAGGAGAAGAAGAAGAAGGTGGAAGTGGTGAGGAGGAGGAGGAGGAGAAGAAGAAGAAGAAGAGGAGGAGGAGGAGAAGGAGGAGAAAGAAGGAAGAAAGAAAGAAGAGGAGGAGAAGAAGGTGGAAGTGGTGAGGAGGAGGAGGAAGAGGAGGAGGAGAAGAAGAAGAAGAAGAAGAAGAAGAAAAGGAAGAAAAGAGAAGGAAGAAAGAAAGAAGAGGAGGAGGAGGAGAAGAAGGAGAAAGTGGTGAGGAGGAGGAGGAGGAGAAGAAGGAAGAGGAGGAGGAGGGGTGGAAGTGATGATGAGGAGGAGGAGGAGGAGAAGGAGAAGTAGAAGAAGAGAGATGGAAGGGACCTTGGAGGTCATCTAGTCCAACTCGCTGCCCAGGAAGGAAACCCTATACCATTTCAAACAAAGATAATCGATGGAATACAGGTGAGTCCTCGACTTACAAGGGAGCCCAAATTTTTCATTACTGAGCCAGGCAGTTGTTAAGTGAATCTGGCCCCCTTGTACGACCTTTCTTACCACCATTGTTAAGTGAATCACTGCAAGTTCTTAAGTTAGTAACGTGGTTGTTAAATGAATCCGGCTTCCTCTGCGGACTCAGCTTGTCAGAAGGTCGCAAAAGGGGACCACGTGACATCCCGGGGACATTGCGACCATCGCAAATGTGAGTCAGTTGCCCAGCGGCCGAATTTTGATCACGTGACCCTGGGGAACGCTGCAACAGGACAGTGTTAGGATAGTGTATTTTTGTGGTATTTCAATTATATAGGTGAGGGGTAGGCAACCTTGGCTCTTTTATGACTCGTGGACTTCAACTCCCAGAATTCCTGAGCCAGCATGAGGGAAACTTTGGCCCCTTCATGACTCGTGGACTTCAACTCCCAGAATTCCTGAGCCAGCATGAGGGAAACTTTGGCCCCTTCATGACTCGTGGACTTCAACTCCCAGAATTCCTGAGCCAGCATGGGGGAACTATGGCCCCCTTCATGACTGGTGGACTTCAACTCCCACAATTCCTGAGCCAGCATGAGGGATCTATGGCCCCCTTCATGACTGGTGGACTTCAACTCCCAGAATTCCTGAGCCAGCATGGGGGAACTGTGGCCCCTTCATGACTCGTGGATTTCAACTCCCAGAATTCCTGAGCCAGCATGGGGGAACTGTGGCCCCTTCATGACTGGTGACTTCAACTCCCAGAATTCCTGAGTCAGTATGAGGGAAACTTTGGCCCCTTCACGACTCGTGGACTTCAACTCCCAGAATTCCTGAGTCAGCATGAGGGAAACTTTGGCCCCTTCATGACTCGTGGACTTTAACTCCCAGAATTCCTGAGCCAGCATGGGGGAACTGTGGCCCCTTCATGACTCGTGGACTTCAACTCCCAGAATTTCTGAGCCAGCATGAGGGAAACTTTGGCCCCTTCACGACTCGTGGACTTCAACTCCCAGAATTCCTGAGCCAGCATGAGGGAAACTTTGGCCCCTTCATGACTCGTGGACTTCAACTCCCAGAATTCCTGAGCTGGCATGGCTCAGCATGGAAACCTCTCCCTTTCCCCTCAGCATGGCTGCCTCAGGAATTCTGGGAGTTGAAGTCCACCAGTCATAAAAGAGCCAAGGTTGCCTATCCCTGGTATAGGTCTATCTTTTTTACTATTTAATATTCACATTTAATATTTAAATATTTAATGTTGTAAGCCGCCCTGTATGACTCCGTGATGAGCTTGGACAGCCGAGACATTTAACAAATAAAAATAAAATAAAAGGATGACCCAAAAAGAGAAGTTTAAATTTCTATAAATGGAAAACACAGGTAGTCCTCGAGGTAAAACAGTTCATTTAGTGACCCTTTGAAGTTATAACAGAGGTGAAAAAAAAAAGGGACTTAGGACTGTTTTTCAGACCATTGCAGCAATGCGATCAAAATTCAGAGGCTCAGCAACTGGCATGTACTTATGACAGTTGTAGCGTCCCGGGGGGGGGTCACTGGATCCCCTTTTATGACCTTCTGACAAGCAAAGTCAATGGAAGAAGCCAGATTCACGTAACAACCATGTGACTCACTTAACAACCGCAGTGATTCGCTTAACAACGATGGCAAGAGCAGTTGTAAAACAGGGCAAAATTCACTTCATAACTGTCTCGCTTAGTGACCAAAATTTCCGGGCTCTGTTGTGGCTGTAACCCGAGGACTATCTGTAGAGAAATAATTAAAAAAAAATCAGAGTAATTTATTTTATCACTGGAGGAATGTTATTCCAGCCTCTTCTCCGGGAATTTAAGGGCTCCCAAATTGGATTAGGAGTGTGGAATGATCCCTTTGCATTTAATAATAATAATAATAAAGTTGGAAGGGACCTTGGAGGTCATCTAGTCCAACCGCCTTGATGGGGGGGGGAGCTTGAATATAATGGGGTAAAACAAGGTGGAACTGAACCCAAATAATTTACAATAGGAAGGAACAGGGAGGGAATTGGGTTAGAATTCAGTCCTATTTCTAGGGGATGACAATGAGTAACAATTCTGTCCTGGAAACCAATGAGAAAAATGTAGAAATTGGTTTAATTTTCTTTACAGCTTCTGTTTTTTGACTCAAGCAAAGCTAGAGAAATCGCTTGGCCAGCAAAGGAGATTAGGAAGATTGCTTGCTTGAAAAATTTACCAGAATTGAGATTTTAGGAGAGGATTCAGCAGCATTCAGCAGAATTGAAAATTCAGAATTGTCTCTTTGAAAAATCCGGTGGAATCAGGAATTTGGGAGAATTCACTGCAATTCAGCTGAATTGAGAATTCAAAATCGCTGGCTTGCAAAGTTGAGCAGAATCGAGAATTGAGAATGAAGTAGAACTGAGCAGAATTCAGAACGGTCTGCTGGAAAAGTTCGGAAGAATTGAGAATTTAGGAAATTCAGAATTCAGCTGACTTTGGAATTCCCCCTGTGAAAAGTTTAGCAGAATCGGGAACTTAGGAGAATTTGCTGGAATTCAGCTGAATTGAGCATTCAGAATCGCTGGCTTGCAAAGTTGAGCAGAATGGAGAATGAAGTAGAATTTTAGCAGAATTCAGAACGGTCTGCTGGAAAAGTTCGGAAGAATTGAGAATTTAGGAAATTCAGAAATCAACTGAGTTTAGAATTCCTTCTAAGAAAAAGTTCAGGACTGAAAATTCTGAGAATTCAGAACTGTCTACTTGAAACATTCGGGCAGAACTGAGAACTTAAGAGGATTCCATGGAATTCAGCTGACTTGAGAATGCAGAATCGCTGGCTTGTAAAGTTTAGCAGAATTGAGAATTAAGCGGAATTGAGCAGAATTCAGGAGGGTCTGCCTGAAAATTTCAGAAGAATTGAGAGAGAAGTCAGCTGATAAAGTTCTTTCTGGAGGAAAAAGGACGAGACGCTGATGGGCAAGGGCTGATTTTGCAAAGCCAGGATTTGTTGGCCTCCTGTTTGGGAAAGAGGGACGGGGGGGGGGGTGTCTTTACAGAATAACAGAATAATAGTTGGAAGGGACCTTGGAGGACATCTAGTCCAGTGGGTCGGGACCCCATTTGGGGTCGAACGACCATTTCACGGGGGTCGCCAAACAAGGCTGTCTGCCATTTTTTCCCCCTTTTCCTTAGCTGTGCTACTCCCTTTTATTCTGTTGGCTTTTGAAAGCCAATAGAATAGACTCTCTTGAATAGAGTCTAATTCTATTGGCTTTCAAAAGCCAATAGGAATTGTCCAGGCTGTCTCTGCCCTGCTGAGCCCACCAAAAGTCCCATTCTGCAAACGGTGCTGCACCTGTTGAGTGGTCCTCGACTTACGACCGGTTGAGTAGTCCTCGACTTACGACCGGTTGGGGGTTACGGCATTAAAAAGGTTGAGAATCACTGATCTAGTCCAACCCCCTGCTCAGGCAGGAAACCCTATACCATTTCAGACAAATGGCTGTCCAATCCCTTCTTAAAAACCTCCAGTGTTGGAGCATTCACAACTTCTGGAGGCAAGGAGTTCCACTGGTTAATTGTTATCACTGTCAGGAAGTTTCTCCTTAGTTCCAGATTGCTTCTCTTCTTGGTTAGTTTCCATCTGTTGCTTCTTGTCCGGCCTTCAGGCGCCTTGGAAAATAGCTTGACTCCCTCTTCTTTGGGGCAGCCCCTGAGATACTGGAAGGCTGCTATCATGTCCTCCCTCGTCCTTCTCTTCATGAAACTAGACATCCCCAATTCCAGCAACCGTTCCTGATATGTTTTAGCCTCCAGTCCCCTGATCCTCTTTGCTGCTCTTCTCTGCACTCTTTCTAGAGTCTCAACATCTTTTTTACATCGTGGTGACCAAAACTGGATGCAGTATTCCAAGTGTGGCCTTACCAAGGCCTTGTAAAGTGGTATTAATTCTTCACGTGATCTTGATTCTCTCCCTCTGTTAATGCAGCCCAGCACTGTGTTGGCCTTTTTGGCAGCTGCAGCACATGGCTGGCTCCTGTTTAAGTGATTGTCCACTAGGACTCTGAGATCCCTCTCACAGTTGCTACAATTGAGCAAGGTACCCCCTATACTATACCTGTACATTTGGTTTTTCTTGCCTAAATGTAGAACCTTGCTTTTTTCACCACTGAATTTCATTTTGTTAGATAGCGCCCAGTGTTCAAGTCTGCCCAGATCCTCCTGTATCCTAAGCCTGTCTTCTGGAATGTTGGCTATTCCTGCCAGCTTGGTGTCGTCTGCAAATTTGATGAGTTCCCCATCTATCCCCTTGTCCAAATCTTTGATGAAGATGTTGAAGAGCACTGGGCCCAGAACAGAGCCCTGGGGCACCCCACTACACACTTCCCTCCATGCAGATGCGGTTCCATTGAGGACCACACGCTGAATACGGCCAGTCAGCCAGCTATGGATCCATCTGGTGGTGATGCTGTCTAACCCACATTTTTCTATCTTGTCAAGTAGTAGGTTGTGATCTACTTTATCTTTATCTTAAGCCTGTCTTCTGGAGTGTTGGCTGTTCCTGCCAGCTCAGTGTCATCTGCAAACGTGATGAGTCTACAAGTCTCTCTTTGTTTGGGAGGTGCCCATTCTCAAGAAAAGCCCCAGATCGCCTCCATCAATCTTAATCTAGCCCAGTTTTTCCACCGTGGCAATTTTAAGATGTGCGGATTTCAATTCTGGGAGTTCCACCCATCTTAAAATTAAAGCACCGATCTAGCCTTTCCACTGGGGGGGGGGGGAAAGCACAGCAGATTCCACTTTGAGGTTTGATCTTTTTAAATTTCTTTCCAATTCAATTTTATTTTAATCAAACCAGTTCAGATATAAACTTCAAAACAAAAAATTGCGAGGTTTTGATCTGAATTAAAAAAATAAAAAGAAGCGTAGAATTTTACCAGGAAGGAAACGGGGAGGGGCTGATCACTGCATAAAACTACATTCTCTGCTGTGCACCTTAAAACCCACGTGCGCCTCATACGGTCACCACATCCCTGCTTTGTGGGTGTGTATAGCTTGGAACAAGAAAAAAAAACCCATTCGAAGGGCGAAAGGCGTTTCTGCCGTTACAAACTGCCGCGGGCAATAACCGAAACCCGTGCCGTTAAGTGCAGGGGGACTTAAATATGCAAAGGAAAGTTTTGCAACACGAATGAGGCCTAAATGCACAAATGTTGCAGCCCTGTGTGACTTTCACAACCCGGCTCGTCTCTTCTGCAGAAGCCGCAAGGAAGAGCAGCAAAACCGACTTCACAACATAAAAAAATATAACAATCTGAATTTGGAGCCTTCTATGCACTGGGGGGGGGGAAGGACTTCCTTTGGTTGTAAACTGAATAACAGAGCTGGAAGGGACCTTAGAGGTCATCTAGTCCAGGGCTTTTCAACCTTTTCACCCATGGTACCACTTTTAGGATATGGCAACATCCGAGGACCACCAGTCGCCTAGCAAGGTGTCAAAAACTTGATGACCAAAAAAAAAAAAAAAAAGGAAAAAAGTGATAAAGGACAGGTAGTCCTCTACTTACAACCGTTCGCTTAGTGACTGTTCGAAGTTACAGTGGCCCTGAAAAAAGTGTCCCCCAAGCCACAGCCGAGCAAGTCAGCGCCTGGCGGCGCTCTTCCTCCTGTCCGAGGTTTTCATTGTTGTGAGCATTTCTGTTGAGGATTGGCAGAGGGGGTGGGGTGGGGGGGTGTTTAGTTTTTATTCCCCCCTCCGTCTGCTGGGTGGTTGCAGCAGGTTTTGGTCCCTTCCCATGACCCTGGGACACTGTTACCGTCATAAATATGAATCAGTTGCCAAGCATCTGAATGTAAATCACAAGACCCTGGAGAGGCTGCAACATTCCAGCTGATCGGCGCTTCTTCTGGGCTCAGCAGAAGCGCCAGGATCAGCGCTGAGCTCCAGCTGATTGGTGCTTCTTCGGGGTTCAGCAGAAGCACCAGGATCAGTGCTGAGCTCCAGCTGGAGCCTGGCACTGATCCTGGGGCTTCCGCTGAGCCCTGACAGCCCCAAAGAAGCACCGATCAGCTGGAGCCTGGCACTGATCCTGGGGCTTCCGCTGAGCCCTGACAGCCCTGCAGCTCCAGCCGTCTCTCGCTCAGGCTTGTGCGGTGCTGCCACCGGTTCAGCTCATTCCCCTCCCTCGCTACCACTTTTCTGGGATGGTCGCGTACCACCTGCCAGGTGCCAATGTACCACAGGTGGTACCCGTACCACTGGTTGAACAGCCCTGATCTAGTCCAACCCCCTGCTCAGGCAGGAAACCCTATACCATTTCAGACAAACGGCTGTCCAGTCTCTTCTTAAAAAGATCTCAGATCTCAGCTGCAAAAGGGAATCACAGGATCCCGGGGACACTGTGACTGCCATAAATATGAGTCGGTTGCCAAGCGTCTGAATCTTTATCACTGCAGGGCTGATCGTAAAGTTGGAGTGACCGTTAACGGAGAAAGTCTGATCCCTAAGCCAACGCCGCCGCCCCCCTCCCGCCTCATTCCTGCAAAATGGGATAATAATTATGATATATTTGCAGGATCCATATTATTAATTGGGATCCTGGGAGGCAGCAGCAGGCTGTGAGAAATTCTATGGTGGTCACCAGGACACAAAAAAGATGCTGAGACTTCGGAAAGAGTGCAGAGAAGAGCAACAAAGACGATTAAGGGACTGGAGGCTAAATCGTACGAAGGACGGTCGTGGCAACTGGATATGTCTAGTCCAGTGTTTCCCAAACTTGACAATTTTAAGGCATGTGGACTTCAACTCCCAGAATTCCACAGCCAGCGTTACTGGCTGTGGAATTCTGGGAGTTGAAGTCCTCATGCCTTAAAATTGTCAAGTTTGGGAAACACTGGTCTAGTCTAGGGAACAGAAGGACCAAGGATGATGTGATAGAACCTTCTAGTCCAGTGGTTCTCAACCTTTTTAATGCCGCAACCCCCCTCCCAACCGGTCGTAAGTCGAGGACTACTCAACCGGTCGTACGTCGAGGACTACTCAGCTGGTGCAGCCCCGTTTGCAGAATGGGACTTTTGGCGGGCTCAGCAGGGCAGAGACAGCCTGGACAATTCCTATTGGCTTTTGAAAGCCAATAGACTAAAAGGGAGTAGCACAGCTAAGGAAAAGGGGAAAAAATGGCAGACTGCGTTGTTTGGCAAACCCCGTGAAATGGTCGTTCGACCCCAAATGGGGTCCTGACCCACAGGTGGAGAACCACTGTTCTAGTAGGTCACAGAGAATTATAGAACGACAGGGCTGGGAGGGACCTATTGCACTTTTTCAGAATAGATGGAGTTTTAAGGCTGAGATGCCTCTAAGGCAGAGGATCTCAAGCTTGGCCATGTTCAGATGGGTGGATCAACTCCCAGAATTCCCCTGCCAGACATGCTTTAAGAGGGGTGGGCTTCAACTCCCAGAATTCCCAGCATGCTTTAAGATGAATGGACTTCAATTCCCAGAATTCCCCAGCCAGCATGCTTTAAGAGAAGTGGACTTCAACTCCCAGAATTCCCCAGCCAGCCTGCTTTAAACAGGGTGGACTTCAACTCCCAGAATCCCCCAGCCAGGGTCTCTGAGCTTGAGCTGGCAGCCCTCATTCCAAAGCAAAAAGCTGGTGAATTAAAACAAAAACAGGGAAAGTACTCACGCCAGAAGGAGCTCATCCGAAACTGCAAAAAAAGGGAGAGGAATAAATCAATATTAATTTCCAAGCAAGGTGTCAGCCCAATACAGTAGGGGTTCCAACTTGGCCCTTTGATGACTTGTGGACTTCAACTCCCAGAATTCCTCAGCCAGGAGGCTTTAAGACAGGGGTCTTCCAGCTTGGCCCTTTTCTCACTTGTGGACTTCAACTCCCAGAATTCCTCAGCCAGGAGGCTTTAAGACAGCAGTCTTCCAACTTGGCCCTTTGATGACTTGTGGACTTCAACTCCCAGAATTCCCTGAGGGCTAGATTCGAATAGCCTAAATCAGGGGTAGGCAACCTTGGCTCTTTTATGACTCGTGGACTTCAACTCCCAGAATTCCTGAGCCAGCCATGCTGAGGGGAAAGGGAGAGGTTTCCAAGCTGAGCCATGCTGGCTCAGGAATTCTGGGAGTTGAAGTCCACGAGTCATGAAGGGGGCCACAGTTCCCCCATGCTGGCTCAGGAATTCTGGGAGTTGAAGTCCGTGAGTCATGAAGGGGGCCATAGTTCCCCCATGCTGGCTCAGGAATTCTGGGAGTTGAAGTCCACGAGTCATAAAGGGGTCATAGTTCCCCCATGCTGGCTGAGGAATTCTGGGAGTTGAAGTCCACCAGTCATGAAGGGGGCCATAGTTCCCCCATGCTGGTTCAGGAATTCTGGGAGTTGAAGTCCACCAGTCATGAAGGGGGCCATAGTTCCCTCATGCTGGCTCAGGAATTCTGGGAGTTGAAGTCCACCAGTCATAAAAGAGCCAAGGTTCCTACCCCGGCCTAAATATATTCCGGAGTGAGTTGGCAGGCAATCTACAAATCACACTGACAGAATGAGGGAAGCGTCCGTGAAAAAAAACCTCATTTTCTTATGAGCGGAAAGAGCAACACTTTGTTCCTGAAAGCTATTTGAGCGTCCTCGGGGATTTGGCCACATTACTTGGCACTTGAGGATGCTAACTCCTGGCAGGCCGGCCGATGAAAAAAAATCCCAGCTGTATGGGGAGAAAGGATGTCGGATTCCAGTGTCCTAAGATTACCTGGAGGAATTTTGCTGGGGTTTTTTTAGCATTTTTAGCCTCAAAAAGGGGGCTGGCAGACCTGCTGGCCTGCAAAGTGTCAAAATGGACGAGAACCTGCTGCACACATTTCAGAAGCAATGGCGTTTTTAAGGGTGAGATGCCTATAAGGCAGTGTTTCTCCTTGAGCAGTTTAAGATGGGTGGACTTCAACTCCCAGAATTCCTCAGCCAGCCTACTTAGAAGATGGGCTAACTTCGAGTCCCAGGATTCCCCAGGCAGCACGCTTTAAGATGGGTGGGTTTCAATTCCCAGAAAGCCCCAGCTAGCTTGTTGAAGTCCACCCATCTTTTTTTTTTTTTTTTATTAAAAGTTTTATAAATTTTACAAAAGAACAAAAACAATACAAACAATAGACAACATATACAAAAAAAAAACTAAACAATACATATATAAAAAACCCCCCCACCCCTCCCAAAAACCCTCCCTTCCCCCCCCCGAGCTTCCCAGAGCAGAATATAGGCTTAAGATAATAAAATAAAAATAAAAATTAAATTAAAAACTTTATATTTATATATATAAAAAATATCTATAACATATACGAAAATAAAACTTATGAAAAAGCTATATAATATTTTTGTATACCCAATCTAAATTGTATAAATTTTATCCATTTGTCCCAAACAGCCAAGAACTTCTCTTGGGATTGTTGCTTTAAGAAAGCCGAAATCTTTGCCATTTCCGCCAAATAAGCTACTTTAAGAAACCATTCCTGCAGTGTAGGCAAAGATTCCTTCTTCCAATATTGTCCTACTAACAGCCTAGCGGCTGTAATCAGATTTAACATCAATACAACCTCCTTTGTATCACAATCTGTAACAATACCTAACAAAAATAATTGCGGAGTAAATTTTACCCTCCTTCTAAAGATTCTCTGGATATTCCACCATATTTTGATCCAAAATGCTTTTATCTCTCTACATGACCACCAAATATGATAATAGGAAGCCTCCTTGTAACCACATCTCCAACATTTAGGTTGCACGTCAGGGTACATATAAGACATTTTTTGTGGATCAAGGTGCCATCTATAAAACATTTTATAGAAATTCTCCCTTAAGTTCTGTGCTTGAGTAAATTTGACATTCCTCACCCAAATAATTTCCCAGGTGTCCAATGAAACTGGCTCACCAAAATTCTGCGCCCATCTAATCATACAATCTTTAATTAGTTCCATTTCTGAATCCAATTCAACTAAAACCCCATAAATTCTCTTAATGTGGGTTTGTCTTTGATCCTTCACTTGCTTAATAAGATTTTCATCTTCTCTAAGAAAACCCACCTTACAATCCATCTTCCATCTATCTAATAATTGCCTATATTGGAACCAAGAATAAGTAAAGTTTTCTTGTACTAAATCTTCCCGTGATTTTAATTGCCAGTTTTGTCCATCCCATTTAAGTAACTGTCTATAAGACACTATATCCATTTTAACCCCTCTTTTTATTCCTTCTATCGCATGCCAAGGTATAGCCCATAATGGTACTTTAAAATCACTTTTATAATATTTTCTCCAAGTCCTAAGTAAAGAAATTCTTAAAATATGAGATTTAAAAGCCCAATCCATTTTTTTGTTAAATATTAAATAGGCATGCCACCCATAAAGTAAATCCCATCCCTCTAAGTGAAGTATTTCAGGATTTGTCAAATTTACCCAATCACTAATTAATGTTAAAACCACCGCATCATAATATAATTTCAAATTTGGTACCTTAAGTCCACCCCTCTCACGGAAGTCTTGCATAATTTTGAACTTAACCCTTGGCTTTTTCCCTGCCCAAATAAATTTATTAAGACCCTTCTGCCACTCATTTAAGTTAATCTCATTTTTCAAAATTGGTAACATTTGAAACAAAAAAAGAAACTTGGGTAGAATATTCATTTTTATCACTGCAATTCTTCCCATGAGGGATAATTGCAACTTTTCCCAATTCTTCAAGTCCTTCTGTACCCTGACCCACAACCTTTCATAATTATTTTTAAATAATTTTACATTAGAAACAGACAGCATCACCCCCAAATATTTTACCTTATTAACAATCTCGAAACCTGTCAAATTAGCCAAAATCTGCTTCTCCTGAGTAGACATATTTTTAGGTAAAATTTTGGTCTTATTTACATTAATCTTGAAACCCGAGACCAAACCATAATTATGAATCAACTGTAATAAATTTACTACAGAATGATCAGGTTGCGACAAAGTAACAACCAAGTCATCCGCAAAAGCTCTCAACTTATATTCTTTTTTATTAACATATATTCCTTTAATTTCCTGAGACTCTCGGATTTTGATCAATAATATTTCCAATGTTAAAACAAACAACAATGGCGATAAAGGACAGCCCTGTCTAGTACCTTTCTCTATTGTAAAAACCTCCGACAAACCTCCATTAACAATAAGTTGTGCCGTTTGTTTTTGATATATTACCGTAAGGGCTTGTAATATCTTTTCACCAAAATTCATTTCTTCCATTACTCTTAGCATAAAATGCCAATTCAATTGATCAAATGCTTTTTCAGCATCTAAAAATATGAGCCCTGCAGGAACTTGGTTGTTCTTGTCTAAATATTCTAATAGATTAATAATTTGTCTAACATTATTTTTCATATACCTTCCTGTTATAAACCCTGATTGATCTTTATGGACAAGATGATGCACCACCCTCATAAGCCTATTTACCAAAATTTTTACAAATATCTTATAATCCACATTTAAAAGAGATATAGGCCTATAATTTTTTGGTAAAGTAAGATCTTGATCCTCTTTTGGAATCAATGATATAAAAGCACTACGCCATGAAGGAGGAATCTCTAAGCCCTGTAAGATACCATTAAAAAGATCATTTAATGGTTGAATCATCTCCTCCATTAAAGCTTTATAATAAACAGCTGTTAACCCATCCGTACCCGGTGCTTTCCCTAATTTCAATTGTTGAATTGCTGAGGCAATTTCTTCCTTAGTAATTAAGCCATTAATTTCATATTTCTGATCCTCAGTCAATTTAGGAAAACTTGCCTCAGCTAGATATTTATTTATATCTAACAATTGTACATTAGTAGATTTGTATAAGTTTTGATAATAATCCAAAAAAGATTTTTTAATCAATTCCTTCTGAGAGACTAGTTTACCCTTGTAGTTTATTTTCTCTATTATTCTCTGTCTCTGTTTCTTTCTTAATTGATAAGCCAACCATCTCCCAGGCTTATTAGCATTACAAAATGTATTTTGTTTCATAAACAATAAGTTGGTTGCAGCTTGATCTGCTATCAACATATTAAATTGTGACCTTAATAACTTTACAGATTCTTTAATACTTTCATCAGAAGGATTTAGAATCAAGGCCATTTCTTTTAATTTAATTTCATCTTCAAGTTCTCTACGTTTCTGAATCTGCTTTCGCTTATGAAAATTATTCATTTTTATCAAAACACCGCGCATAAATGCTTTACCTGCATCCCATACCATTGACATTGAAGTCCCCTTATACATATTCAAAGCAAAATAGTCCTTTAAACACTCCTTTAGTTTTTGAACATTTTTCTCTTGTCTAAACAAATTTTCATTAACTCTCCAGGATCTCCTTTCTTCTTTCTCTTGAATCAGCTCCATCCAAACTGGGCTATGATCCGTCAGTGATCTAGGGAAAATCTTTACATTCTTTACTTTATTATACAAGTCCGTAGTAATCAAGAAAAAATCAATTCTTGAAAAAGATTGGTGTCTATCAGAAAAAAAAGTAAAGTCTCTCTCCTCTTGATTACGTTCCCGCCAATAATCCCTTAGTTCCCAGTCTTCTTTCATATCAAAAAAGGCTTTAGGTAACCTTGCTTGTTTAAGAAAAGGAGAGGAACCTTTCTTGTCCCTTTGTATATCTAAGACACCATTCCAATCACCCATTAATACCACTGATCTATAATCAAGCAATGTTATTTTTTGATGTAACTGCTTATAAAATTGTTCCTGTTGTTGATTTGGAGCGTAAAGTCCAACTATAAGTACTTTCTTACCATATATACCAAGTTCAATCATCACATATCTCCCCTGAGGATCTGATTCTACCAGACAAGCTGGTAGATTTTGTTTAACATATATAACAACACCCCCTTTCTTCCCAGGAGCAGAGGATATAAAATGAGATCCCAAACGAGCATTGACTAAATATTTCTGATCTTTAGGTAAAATATGAGTTTCCTGTAAACAAATAACATCATTGGTATGTTGCTTCAAATAATAAAAGATTTTTTTCCGTTTCTGAGGAGAATTCAATCCATTAACATTCCAGGTCAAAAACTTTGCCATCTCCCTTGGCACGCAGCCTGGAGAAGACACCATCAAATTCTGAAAGAGCTGCGTGCGTTGCATAACTCTTGGGTCTTGCTCCTCCCACCGGCGGTGATGCACTTCCAGGAGAACTCTCTTTAGGCTCTTTTTTACGTTGCTCCTTCTCTTTACGTTTATAGGCTGCACGAGTCATCCTCTGCTCTTTAACCTCCATCTGGCGTTGCTTTACAGCTTCTATCATCCCAGCGGAAACCAAATCTAATGCCTCAGATTGATGCTCAACTTCCTTGCCACTCAAAGATTTCCGACCCGATGAAGTTGAGCCTGCACCCAGGACAGAAGTATAAAAATCTCTAGCTTTATCAACTGTATTCAATCTGTAACGTGTCCCAGCATGGCTCAAAACAATACCCATCGGAATTTCCCATCTGAATGGCATCGATCTAGCTTTAAGCTCATTGGTTAAAAAAGCAAAGTCTTTCCTGCTTCTCAAAATTTTGGATGGGATTTCCTTTAGAATGATGACATCTTGGGCGGCAATCTGAAATCTTTTGTTGTAAAAAGCTTGTATAATCTCATTCCACAGGGACTTCTTTGTAAAATAAATCACCACATCTCTAGGCAAATTCTTCTGCTTAGCAATCCAGGAGTTGAGTCTATAAATTTTTTCCACATCTCTCTGTAATTCTCCTTTATCCATATCCAAGGCCAGCGCCAGATCAGTAAGGACCACCTCCACCAAATCTTGATTCATATCTTCCTTAAGGCCTCTAATCCTCAGGGCATACTCCATCTGTCTGTACTGAAACATCAAGATATCTTCTTGTGAGGAGTCCACCTTCCTTTCCACGTCTTGAATTTTGTCATCCAAAGAGTCAACTTTGTCTTCCACTTCCTCAAGCCTTGCATCGAGCTTAACCACCACAGTAGCCAAACCTGAAACAGCTGCCAGTATATCATGTCGTAATTCATTATTATTTTCTTGCAATTTAGACTTTATCCCCGTTATCTCTTCTTTAAGATCAGATTTAATTTCTGATTTAATCTGTGAAACAAATTGAGTCATTTCCTCTCTCATTTGAACTACAATCTCTCCCATTATGCCTCTAACCTCTTGTGCTGAAAGTCCAGGTAGAGGAGGGGAGGGTGGTGGCTGAGCCGGTGGTGCATGTTTAGATTGTTGTTGTTGCTGTGCAGTGGAAGTTATAGGAGAAGAAATAACCTTAGGTATTGAGGAAGGCTGCTGCCTCTTTGAAGCCATTTTTAAAAAAAAACAATTGTCACTTCCCTTTCCCCTCCAGCCAAAAAGGGAGGAGGGAAAAAAAGGAAAAAAAGATTCTTTTTAAAAAAAGACAAACTATAATCATTAAAAGTCCAAAGAAAATCCAGAGAGTAAGTAATTAAAGAGCAAACAATTCAAAAGAAAAAATTCTGAGCCAAAAGCAAAAGCAAAAGCAAAAAAAAACAGTCCTTAAAAAGGGAAAGTAAAACAAAAGAGAAAGGAAAAAAAACTCCGACACTTTCAAAACGCCATCTTAAATCCTTTCACTAGTATAACAAAGAAAAGGAGGAAAAATAGTGAAAATCAAAAGATAAAAAAATAAACACCTAAAATATAATAAAAAATCCTTTAAACTGCTCCGTCCGTTTAAAAATAACTCACCAGAATGCTGTAAGCACGGAGATAGAAGCGGCGGTTTCTTTTGCTTCCTAGGAAGCAAAAACAGCTGGGAGGCGGAGATCAGCAAGAGCTCCGAGGGAACGCTCCTTTCACCCCCTCTGGAATTAAATCCAGAGGGGGTTCAGGGGTTCTACCTCTACTCTTGCGTTCTCTATCCCTTCCCTTTGCCCGGGAAGGGATTTCCAAGCCGCGGGCCAGCTGATGCGCGCTGCGCTCCGCGGCTATGACACTTCCCCAGCTGGACGGCTAAAAGCTAGCCGCCATCGCCGTCGCCTCCCACCGGAAGCTCCCGAAGTCCACCCATCTTAAAGCAGGCTGGCTGGGGAATTCTGGGAGTGGAAGTCCACCCCTCTTAAAGAAGGCTGGCTGGGGAATTCTGGGAGTGGAAGTCCACCCCTCTTAAAGCAGGCTGGCTGGGGAATTCTCGGAGTGGAAGTCCATCCCTCTTAAAGCAGGTTGGCTGGGGAATTCTGGAAGTGGAAGTCCACCCATCTTAAAGCAGGCTGGCTGGGGAATTCTGGGAGTGGAAGTCCACCTCTCTTAAAGCAGGCTGGCTGGGGAATTCTGGGAGTGGAAGTCCATCCCTCTTAAAGCAGGTTGGCTGGGGAATTCTGGGAATGGAAGTCCACCCACCTTAAAGCATTTTATGACTTTTCTTGCCACTGTTGTTAAAATGAATCATTGTCATTGTTAAGTTAGTCATACAATTGTTGAGTGAATCTAGCTTCCCCATTGACTTTGCTTGTCAGAAAGTTGCAAAAGGGGATCACATGACCCTGGGACACTGCGACCGTCATAAGTATGAAGCAGTTGCCAGCGTCCGAATTCTGATCATGTGACCACGGGGATGCTGAAATGGCCGTAAGTGTGAAAAACGGCCCTAAGTTCACTTTCTTCACTGCCGTTGTACCTCTGAATGGTCACTGAATGTACTATTGTAAGTTAAGGACTTGCTTGTAGTTTGATTTTAGCCTGTTCAATAATTTTAATAAACTTTCTACTTCAACAGGAAATTAATAAGTATAGATGGTCTCTGACATGATCCCAATTGAGACCGAAACTTGCCACTAAGCGAGACGATAAAGTGAGTCATGCAACCATTTTAGATCGTTTTTTTCTCACGGTTGTTAAATAAATGACCCTGCATTCATTAAGTGAATCGCAGGGTCGTTAAACAAATCTGGCTTCCCCTGTTGATTTTGGTCGTCGGAATCGGTTGGGGGGGGTCTCAAATGGCGAAGATGTGATGCTAGGAACCGCGTGATGTCACATCATAAATGCGTCCCAGTTGCCAATGTGTATAGAATTCGATCGTGCAATCATGGGGACGGTCATAAATGCGAGGACCGGCTGTAACTTCGGAGCAGAACATCTTATGCTGTGGTTTATCGAATCAGCTTTCTAATGATAAAGGGCACAATAATTTTTCCTTGTCCGTTGGAAGCAGCTGACGGCCGAGAGAGGGAAAAAAAATCACTTGTGCCAAAGTGACCTCTTTATACGGAATAATTCCAGTAGAATGGCACTCTCTGCTGGTCATTAGAAAGGATCCCTTGCAGATCTATTTTTGCAGCCAATTTTTAACGAGAGTGCAGCACCAGTGGTCCTCCACTTACAACGATTCGTTTAGTGACCAAAGTTAAAACGGCGCTTAAAAAAAGTGACCGATAACCGTTTTTTTTTTACACTTAGGACTGTTGCGGCATCTCCGTGGTCGGGGGACCAAAATTCGGACGCTCGGCAACCGGCTCATATTTATGACGGTCGCAGCGTCCCGGGGGAAGGGGGGGTCACCTGATCTCCATTTTGGGACCTGCTAACAAGCCAAGTCAAAGGGGGAAGCCAGATTCACTTAACAACCGTGTGACTCACTTAACAACCGCTTAAGAACAGTGGCGAGAAAGGTTGCGAAAGAGGGGGAAAAAAAATTCACTTAGCCGCTGTCTTGGTGAGTGACGGAAATTTTGAGCTCCATTGCGGTCGTACGTCGAGGACTAACTGTGGAGAGTCAGTCCATCACTTACTCTGGGAAGTTTCGCGGAACGATTTCTGGATTTCTTGAAGCAATTCTTCGGCGACGAGCGGCAAGGAAGGGTCCATCTTGAGAGCCAGGATGTGGGTCCTCTTTCCCCTAGCAAGGAGGAAAAGAAAAGCGTAGGATTGCGAGGAAGAAATAAAAAAAATATTTATTTTAATTGACCAAGCGATACACAGAGAGAGAGAGACAGACAGACAGAGCCAGGATCCCTCACCACTTCTTCATCCTTAAGGAATCTCATGGTTTAGTTATTTACTTATTTGATCTAGATCCTGCCTTTATAATTTTTATAAAAAACTCAAGGCAATGAACACGTCTACTATTCCTTCCTCCTATTTTCCCCACAACAACAATCCTGTGAGGTGGGTCAGGCTGAGAAATAGTGAATGGCAGGATAAAAATTCCCAGTCTCCTCATGATTGGCTCAAAGTCACCCAGCCGGCTTTCATGCCTAAGGCGGGACTAGAACTCACCGTCTCCTGGTGATTGGCCCAAAGTCACCCAGCCGACTTTCATGCCTAAGGCGGGATTAGAACTCACCGTCTCCTGGTGATTGGCCCAAAGTCACCCAGCCGACTTTCATGCCTAAGGCGGGACTAGAACTCACCGTCTCCTGGTGATTGGCCCAAAGTCACCCAGCCGACTTTCATGCCTAAGGCGGGACTAGAACTCACCGTCTCCTGGTGATTGGCCCAAAGTCACCCAGCTGGCTTTCATGCCTAAGGCGGGACTAGAACTCACAGTCTCCTAGTGATTGGCCCAAAGTCACCCAGCAGGCTTTCATGCCTAAGGCGGGACTAGAACTCACCATATCCTGGTGATTGGCCCAAAGTTGCCCATCTGGCTTTCATGCCTAAGGCGGGACTAGAACTCACCGTCTCCTGGTGATTGGCCCAAAGTCAATCAACTGGCTTTCATGCCTGAGGTGGGACTAGAACTCACCGTCTCCTGGTGATTGGCCCAAAGTCACCCAGCCGACTTTCATGCCTAAGGCGGGACTAGAACTCACCGTCTCCCGGTTTCAAGCTCGGTGCCTTAACCACTAGACCAGTGGTTCTCAACCTTTTTAATGCCGCGACCCCACAACCGGTCGTAAGTCAAGGACTACTCAACCGGTCGTAAGTCGAGGACTACTCCACTGGTGCAGCACCGTTTGCAGAATGGGACTTTTGGCGGGCTCAGCAGGGCAGAGACAGCCTGGACAATTCCTATTGGCTTTTGAAAGCCAATAGAATGAGACTCTATTCAAGAGAGTCTAATTCTATTGGCTTTCAAAAGCCAATAGAATAGAAGGGAGTAGCACAGCTAAGGAAAAGGGGAAAAAAATGGCGGACTGCGTTGTTTGGCGACCCCCCGTGAAATGGTCGTTCGACCCCAAATGGGGTCCCGACCCACAGGTTGAGAACCACTGGTCTAGACCAACCTGCCTCTCATATTTTTCCTTTTCCATGAAAAGGCTTTTCAATCACCCTCCAAGCGCTTATAGCATCTCTGGAACACCCAATCCGGCCCTTGTTCAGTAAAGGTCATTCTTTTTTTTTTAACGTTGCCAAAGACCAGATGTTTTTAATAATATTAAGAGTAAGAATAAGAATTCCTCAGTCTCTTGAACCAGACATGACCCATGTCTATCAATTCTGCCTTCTCATTAGCCGTGTAAGATTAAAAAAAAAGGGAGGAAGATGCAACTTAAGGAGTCCGGACTGGCAGGTTTTTCTCCATAATAAGAGGGAGGAGAGTTGAAACCAATTTCAATTGCAACCTAAACGCAGATAATGTCTCTCTCTTTTTTTTTTTTTGTCGCTTTTGTCACCCCTTTTGCTGTCCAAGAGGTGACTGAGGAATTTTCAAAAGCTGATGTGAATCACCTACTAAATATTTACACGCGGGTGGTTGTTAAGAGCTTAATCAGGAGGAGGCGATTTAGAAATAGAAGAAAATCCAGAGACCAGCCACCCTAATGATAGATTTGTAAAAATTGATTTTTTTTTAATTACCATATTTAGCTAAAATGAAGACAGCCCTGCATTTATGGCAATCTTCGTTCCCCCGCAAATAAAGATTAAAAAGCAAAACATTTGCCTGCCTGTTTCCAGTTGGGACAGGAAACCCCAATTAACCCTCCCATTTTATTAAGCAAGGGAGAGAGAAGGCTCAACTTTATATATGAGCAACAAAGATGACTAGGGGACTGGAGGATAAAACATATAAGGAACGGTTGCTAGAATTGGGTGTGTCTAGTTTAACGAAGAGAAGGACAAGGGGGGACATGATAGCAGTATTCCAATATCTCAGGGGCTGCCCCAAAGAAGAGGGAGCCAAGCTATTTTCCAAGGTGCCGGAAGGCAGGACAAGAAGCAACGGGTGGAAACTCACCAAAGAGAGAAGCAACCTAGAACTAAGGAGAAACTTCTTGACAGTTAGAACAATTAACCAGTGGAACAACCTGCCTCCAGAAGCAGTAAATGCTCCAACACTGGAAGTTTTTAAGAAGAGACTGGACAGCCATTTGTCCAAAATGGTGTAGGGTTTCCTGCCTGAGCAGGGGGTTGGACTAGATGACCTCCAAGGTCCCTTCCAACTTTACTATTATTACTATATTGTGCGATTGTGTTTAGCAAGGTGGGTGGTGAGAGAGTGTGAAGCTGTGAAGAGTTCCTAGGATGCCTCCGAAGGTAGACACACCTGAAAAGGTATTTGCGTCCACCCACACGAGTCTGGGTGAGCCTCGTCAAAAGGGGTTAATTTTCTCGTCTTGCGAAGGCCTCCAGTTGGGGCCAGCCATTAAATGGTTGTTTTCTGGGATGGCTCTGTGAAGAAAGAAGCAGAAAATTGGAACTTAGAAGCAAGTATTGAAATTTATCCAGAATGTTTGTATTGCCTGTTTGTATTAGTAGCTGCACACACACACACACACACACACATGCACACACACCATTCATAATCACACTGAGTCTCTTCCACCTACCTTCGGTAAAGTTTCCCCAAGGCTGATTTTTGCTCTATTCATTGCACCAAAGCTTTGCATGCACAACTTCCAGCAAATTCCAAGGGGGAGGGAACCAGCCCCCCTCAGGCAATTTGCAATTCATATGCCCTGACTGAGGAAGTAGCAGGAAACAGATCTCCAAACCTCAGCCCTGAATATCTTGCACTGGTGAACTCAGATTGGGAGTCTTAGGGCTCACTATGTGCACTTTAAGAAAAAAAAATTAAAAGCCTGGCTTGCATACTGGCTAACAGGTCATGGGTCAGCAACATGCGGCTCCGGAGCCGCATGTGGCTCTTTGAACCTTCTCCTGAGGCTCCCAGCCTCCTCCGCCATTTGCAGAGAGACAGAGAGACACTTGCGCTTCCCTTCTCTCTCTCTCTCTCTCTCTCTCTCTCTCTCTCTCTGTGTGTGTGTGTGCACGCGCGCGCATAAAAAAGAGAGTGGCCTCACGCTGTTCTCAGACAAGCTGACAAGCTTATTGGGTGGGGCTCCTGCCTTTGCTGCATCTCAGCAGGAAGCAGCATCTCTCTCTCTCTCTCTCTCTCTCTCTCTCTCTCTCTCTCACACACACACACACACACACACTGAGTGGGGGAAGAGGACTGGCAGACCAAGAGCAGGAGAGAGCCAGTCCAATAAGAATGTGTGTCAGCTTGTCGGAGAACAGCATGAAGCCAGCTTGTCAGGTGACCAAAAGGTCAGGGAGAGGGGGGGGGAGAGAGAGAGGGAGGGAGGGAGGGAGAAAGAAAGAGAGAGAGAGAGAGAGAGAGAGAGAGAGAGAGAGAGAGAGAGAGAGAGGGAACTCATGCACAGCAGACTCTATTTCTTTTTAATTAAACTCTTCAATCAAGCTCCCCCCCCTCGCGGGTGCGCACGTTTTGCCGCTCCCAGTGTTTTCTTTTCTCTGGGAAACGGGTCCAAGTGGCTCTTTGAGTGTTTAAACCCCTGGGCTAACCTCAATTGGACATTACAAACCTGGATGCGCTGAATTAAGAGCTAATGCAGGAAACAACCCTTGAAAATGGGCAGCCAGTGGCTATGTACTGAGACAAACCACGGCTGTGAAGAATTTTGGGGAGAAATGTGCAAACCTGACTGGAAGCTCAAAGTGACATCCAACATTCGAAAATGATTGGCACAGAATATTGGAGGCTATACATTTCTTTTCCACCTAACAAATTTTTTTGCCCTGACTTTTAGAACTTTATGGGTTGGAAGCACCCCTTTTGGGAGCAGGGATCTTTTTTTGCTTGCCTCCATTAGTGTCTTCTTCTTTTTTTTTTTTTTGGCTTAACAGTTCTAAAGCAGTGGTTCTCAACCTTTTTAATGCCGCGACCCCACAACCGGTCGTAGGTTGAGGACTACTCAACCAGTCGTAAGTCGAGGACTACTCAACTGGTGCAGCACTGTTTGCAGAATGGGACTTTTGGCGGGCTTAGCAGGGCAGAGACAGCCTGGACAATTCCTTTTGGCTTTTGAAAGCCAATAGAATTAGACTCTATTCAAGAGAGTCTATTCTATTGGCTTTCAAAAGCCAACAGAATAAAAGAGAGTAGCACAGCTAAGGAAAAGAGGGAAAAAAATGGCGGACTGCGTTGTTTGGCGACCCCCGTGAAATGGTCGTTCGACCCCAAATGGGGTCCCGACCCACAGGTTGAGAACCACTGTTCTAAAGTTTGTTTACCAAGTCTCCCTGATCAGATCAATTATAATCTTGTGCCAGTAAGTGTGTCATTCACACACTTGCGACACAAAGCGGGATTGTGGAAAGTCAGCCCCCCCTTCCCCCAGAGAAGGAAATATTAAAAAGGGCAAAAAAATATATTTTCTCCAAAGGTCTTAAAGAAGCAGGAAAGCATGCCCAGTTTTCTGAATAGCCCCAGGTCTCCCTTCCGCAACCAGAAACCAGCTGTGTAGAAATGCAGATGTAAATCCAGGGAGCTAGAAGATTAGGATGACAAAGACCTAAAATCTGCATACCCCACTTGGGACAGGACATGGTAGGATTAACTCACAAAGGCCAAAGGGCACACCCAAACTCAGGCCAGAATACATGACACAGGAAATAGCCTCAAAACAGGAACAGGAAATAACTCCAAACAAAAGGCTCCAGAGGGTATAAAAACCTACTTCCTACATGTGCTCAGTCCTTTTTTCTCTCCTTTTGCTGCTACAGCCATCTTTCTGTCTGGCTCCCTTCTCCAATAAACTACAACCTTCTTCCCAAAGCAGTTGTCATGTTTATTCCCAGCTTGGATGAACCAGGATGAAGACTTTTCTTCCAACAGAAGGAAGGAAGGGAGGAAGGAAGGAAGGAAGGAGGGTGAGAGGAAGGAAAGAAGGAAGGTGTAAGGGAGGGAAGGATGGAAATAAATGAGAAAGGGAGGGAGGAATGAAAGAAGGAAGGGAGGAAAAAAGGAAGAAAACTGAGAAAGTGAAGTGAAGGAAGTAGAAAATATGAAAACAGGAAAGTGGAGGGAGGGAGGGAGGGAAGAAGGAACAAGGAAACAAGAAAGGAAATAAGAAACAAAGGAACGAAAGAGGAGAAGACTGGGAGGGAGGGAAGGAGGGAGGAAGGAAATGGGAGGGGAAGAAAATGGGAGGAAAACAAAGAGAATATAAGAAGCACACCGTCATATCTCCTCATCAAACTCATTCCTATGATTTTAGTAAAGGATCAGATATCACCTGCCTCCCTCTCTCTCATCATCATTGATCATCTATTGCAGTGATGGCGAGCCTTTTAGAGACCGAGTGCCCAAACCGCAACCCAAAACCCACTTATTTATCGCAAAGTGCCAGGGCCGCATCAGCATTGTGGTACCCTCAGGGGGGGGGGGGCAGGGAGACGCCTCTGCGTGCCGCCTCTGGCACGCAAAACCCGGGGGCGCAAAAATGGGCCACCGTACTGCAAGGCGCAAAAACAGCCGCCGCTGCACCACGGGGTGCAGATACAAGGCGCTGCACCACACAAGAATGGGGCAGAGCTAGTATCACGCAGGCACTAGCCCCACCCCATTTGCAATGTGTGTGCGTGCTTGCGGCCCCGCATACGCATGCACGCGTGTAAAATGCTTCCCCCTCCCTTTTCTTCCAGTCCACCAATCGACAATGGTTGGTGACCTCTGCTCTACCACCTCTACTCAAGCTTGCTAGTCAGCTGCTTTGCCTCCTTTGTGCTGGGCGGGGCTCCTGATACTGCTGGCGGTGGCACACGTGCCAAAAGAGAGGGCTCTGAGTGCCGCCTCTGGCACGTGTGCCATAGGTTCTCCACCACTGATCTATTGCTATAATTTCTGTAGCTGCTCTCTTAGCCAAATGACTCTGTTCAGTTGTTTCTCCTTCTTTTCTTTTTCTCTTCTTACCTCCTTCTCTTTTTTTCTCTTCCTTCCTTCTTTCTCTTTCCCTTTCATTCTTCCAACCTCCCTTTTTCTTTCCTTCCTTCCTTTTTTCTTCCTTCCTTCTTTGTTTCTTCTTTCATCCTTCCTACCTCTCTTCTCTTCCTTCCTTTTCTCTTCTTTCTTTCTTTTTTTCTTTCTTTTTCTCTTTTTTCATTCTTTCTTTCATTCTTCCTACCCCCCTCTTCTCTCTTTCTTTCCCTTCCTTCCTTCTTTCTCTTTCTCTTTCATTCTTCCAACCTCCCTCTTCTTCCTTCCTTTTCTTCCTTCCTTCCTTCTTTCTTTCTTCTTTCATCCTTCCTACCTCTCTTCTCTTCCTTTTCTCTTCTTTCTTTTTCTTTCTTTTTCTCTTCTTTCATTCTTTCATTCTTCTTATCTCCCTCTTCTCTCTTTCTTTCCCTTCCTTCCTTCCTTCCTTCCTTCCTTATTTCTCTTTCATTCTTTCAACCTCCCTCTTCTTCCTTCCTTCCTTTTCTCTTCCTTCCTTCTTTCTTTTCCTTTCTTTCTTTCTCCCTCTTTCCTCCCTCCCTCCTTCCCTCCCAAGTGATGGTTGGGTGGGGGGAATCCATTAAGAAAAGCAAGAATAACACACAACGCCTGAAACACTCCAACGGAAGGCAGTTTTCCCTGTCTGCTCTTTTCAAAAGAAAATAAAAGAAGAGGAAGGAGATAAGAAGAGAGTCCAATACTGCTGCCCCTACTATCTGCCCCCCCCCCAAGAGTGAGGTCGGGATGATTTAAATCCATTGCATGTTTTGGCAAGAGGATAGCTGCTTTTTTGGCAGTGGCACCAGCTGGAGATCCTGGGAATGTGACCTTTCAGGGATATTAATAATTGCGATGCGGGGACAGAAGCACGGCCCTCAACTCCGGTTTTTTCCTCTACCGGCCAGCAAAACAAGAGATTTATCCCTGAAAAACGAAGAAGCTCTTGAAACACACACAAAATGCCCCTTGGCAAAATAGGGGAGAATCTCTTCCAAGATAAGTCAGGGAGGGGAAAAAAAAATGATTTTTCTTATTTGGAGTTTCGCCTGCGCTGGGTCTTTTGAGTTCAGACTGAAGGAAAAAAACATGGAAATTGGCATCGGGATAAAGAAACGGAAGCAAAATGATTGATGTTGGTCTGAGAGTCACAAGTGGCAGCATCTGGCGAAGCTGGGTCGAGATGTGGCTTTTCGATACGGAGGGGAGACCACAAGGAGATCTCGGGTTTGTAAACTAGACCGGAATGTTTAAAACAAAACATGGGGAGAGGCAGTGACAAGTTGTCCTCAGTTACAAGTTGTCCTCAGCTTAGGACAGTTCATTTAGTGATCGTTTGAAGTTACAACCGCACTGAAAAAAGTGACTGATGACCATTGTTCACACTTACGACCGTTGCAGAATCCCCATGGTCACGTGATCAGATGCTTGGCAACAGGTTCATATTTACGACGGTCGCAGCGTCCTGGGGTTCTGTGATCTGTTTTGTGATCTTCTGACAAGCAAAGTCAATAGAGAAGCCAGATCCACTTAACAACCATGTTGCTAACTGAACAGTGGCAAATGATTCACTTAACAACAGGGGCCAGAAAGATGGGGCAAAACTCATTTAACAGTTGTTTCACTTAGCAACAGAAATTTTGGGATCGTCATAAGTTGGGGAATAACCTGCATTGGGAAGAAAACCTCCTAGCGGCCTCTAGAATCTAATTCATTTTTACGTGAGGTTTAATTTCTTTTAAAATGCTGGTGGTTTTTTAAGCTACAGAATTCTCAGAACACAATAAGGACTAGAATTTCCATTGCAATGATTCAGTGAGCCATGCCCGGTTTTACGACCGTTTTGCCATGGCTGTTAAGTGAATCATTGCAGTTGTTAAGTGAATAAGGTGATCATCAGAAGGAGGGAGTCAAGCTATTCTCCAAAGCGCCTGAAGGCAGGACAAGAAGCAACGGATGGAAACTCATCAAGGAGAGAAGCAACCTGGAACTAAGGAGAAACTTCCTGACAGTGAGGACAATTAACCAGTGGAACTCCTTGCCTCCAGAAGCGGTGAATGCTCCAACACTGGAAGCTTTTAAGAAGAGACTGGACAGCCATTTGTCCGGAATGGTAGAGGGTTTCCTGATTGAGCAGGGGGTTGGACTAGATGACCTCCAAGGTCCTTTCCAACTTTATTATTATTATTATTATCACCAATCATCGCACAGTCAGCCAGATGTTCAGACTGGATTTGGCATTTTGTCTACCTATCGAGTCCTTACCCAGGACCTGGGATAGGCAGATGTAGATGTTTGATGGTATTACAGGTATCGTCGCAGGATGGAAGCAGTTCCTAATAAGGCTGCCTTTTGCAATTGACTAATAGCAAATTTGTCAATGCCAATGGTGTTCAAGTGGTGCTCCAGTTGTTTTGGGATTGCGCCCAAGGAGCCTATGACTATTGGTACTACCCTTGCTTGCTTTTGCCACAGTCTTTCTATTTCTATTTGTAGGTCTTTGTATTTTGTTATCTTCTCCAGTTCTTTCTCGTCTATTCTGCTGTCTCCAGGCACTGCCACGTCCACTATCCAGACTTTTTTGTCTTTCTTATCGACAATTGTTAAGTCTGGGGTGTTATGTTGCAGGTGCTTGTCTGTTTGAATTCTGAAGTCCCAGAGCAGTTTAATTTTATCATTTTCTATGACTTTCTCTATTTTATGATCCCACCAGTTTTTGCTTACAGGCAAATGATATTTTTTGCAGATCTTCCAATGCACCATTGTTGCTACTTTGTCATGTCGCTGCTTGTAATCAGTCTGTGCAATCTTCTTGCAACAGCTTACCAAGTGGTCCACTGTTTCTTCAGCTTCTTTGCATAGGCGGCACTTACTGTCTGTTGCTGTCTTCTCAATTTTGACTTTGTATGCATTTGTCCTTAAGGCTTGGTCTTGTGCAGCCAGAATTAATCCCTCGGTCTCTTTCTTTAATTTTCCTGCTCTTAGCCATTGCCAGGTTTTATTATTATCTGCTTTCCCAGCTATTTTTTTAATGTATTGGCCATGTAGTGCTTTGTCTTCCCATGCCTCTATTCTGTTCTTCATTTGGTCTTTCTTGTAGGCCAGTTTGGTCTCTCCAGTAGTTAGTAAGCCTTCCTGATATACTAATTTCAGTGCATCTTCATCATTGTTCTTCAGATATTCTTCCAAAGCCATTTTTTCTTCTTCAACCATCTGATGTACTTGTAGCATTCCACGCCCACCTATTTGCCTTGGTAGATAAAGTCTATCAATGTCACTGCGTGGATGAAGGGCGTGATTCATTGTCATTATTTTTCTGGTCTGCCTATCCATTGCTTTTAGTTCTGCTTGAGTCCAGTCCACTATTCCAGCTGTGTACCTAATGACTGGGATTGCCCAGGTGTTGATTGCCTTTATGGTATTTCCTCCATTGAGTTTGGATTTTAAGATCTTCTTCACTCTCTTGATGTATTCACCTCTAATCTTTTTCTTGACTTCAGTGTGCTTGATGTTGTCAGCTTGAAGGATACCCAAGTATTTGTAGTACTCTTCCTCATCCAGACTCTTAATGTTATTTTCGTGGGGCATCTTGATTCCTTCAGTTTTCATTATTTTTCCTTGTTTGATAGTAAGTGTGGCACATTTGTCCAAGCCAAACTCCATTACAATATCTTGGCTATATATACGGACAGTGTTGAGCAGCGATTCTATTTCAGATGATGTTTTTCCATACAGCTTCAGATCATCCATATAAAGGAGGTGGGATAGTCTGGCAGATGTTTTTGATGTTTGATAGCCATGTCCTGAGTTATTCAGTATTGTTGACAGAGGAAACAGTGCAATAACAAATAGTAATGGTGATAATGAATCTCCTTGAAATATTCCTCTCTTGATATTAACCTCTCCCAGCCTCTCACCATTGATCTGCAACTGTGTCTTCCATTGTGCCATCGATTTTTGCACAAATTTTCTGATGTTTCTACTTACTCCTGTTATTTCTAGGCACTTGATTATCCAATCATGTGGCAGAGAGTCAAATGCCTTTTTGTAGTCAATCCATGCCACATTCAGGTTGGTCTTCCTTCTCTTGCAGTTTTCCAAGATCATTTTGTCTATTAGGAGTTGATCTTTTGTTCCTCTGCTATTGGGGCGGTTTCCTTTCTGCTCAGGTGGAAAGAGATTGTTTTCAACTAGATGTTGTTGTACTGCATCAGCTACCACACCAGTTAGTAATTTGAATGTTGTTGGTAAGCAGGTAATTGGCCTGTAGTTACCTGGTGTTGCCCCTTTTGCTGGATTTTTCATTATTAGGTAGGTTTTCCCAGTTGTTAGCCACTTTTCAATTTCTCCTCCTTGTAGTATATTGTTGAATTGCTTGGCAATGAGTGGGTGTATAACAGTTAGATGTTTCAACCAAAACCCATGCAGTTCATCTTCACCTGGTGCTGACCAATTTTTGATTTTCTTTGCTCTTTTTTCTACCATTTTTGTTGTTATTACTAGTTCTTTCATTTCAACTTCTGTTTTATTTGCATCCACCTCTTTTAACCAAGCTGCATCCTTGTTGTATTTCTTTGGGTTATCCCATATCTGCTTCCAGAATTGCACTGTTTCTTCCTTGTCAGGTACTGACTGATTCCTTGCAGTTTCTCCATTGATGGATTGGTAGAAACGTTTCTGATTGGATTGAAATTGGAGGTTCTGCCTATAGTTTGCAATTCGAGCTTCATATCTACTGATTTTCCTGGCTATAGCTGTTATTTGTTGCTTTATTATTTCCAGTGCTTCCTTGATCTTCCTTGTTTCTAAGTGGTATTTCTTGATTAGGTATTCTTTGGTCTTCTTGTTCTTCAGCTTCTTTTCTTTCATCTGTTCTAGCTTGCTTGCATGTGATCTTAACTTGCTGATCTTATTTTCTAGTCTAACCTTC
Organism: Crotalus helleri; assembly: GCA_024509115.1. NCBI lineage: Eukaryota > Metazoa > Chordata > Lepidosauria > Squamata > Viperidae > Crotalus > Crotalus helleri. The sequence goes on along the minus strand of JAKSXO010000065.1, from coordinate 1,598,412 downwards.
CATTTTTGTGGTGCACTGTTTGTTTGTTTTTCTTTTTTGTTGATTTTACATCCCAGGTATTCTGTTATAACTGCAGCTGCGCTGTACATTAATTGGTTTGTTTCTTGCAGTGAATTGGTGCTTATACTTGCTATTGCAGTATTTGCATCTTTTAATGCTTGTGCTAGCTGTTTCTTTGGAACAAGCTTCAATGCAGGCAGCCTTATTCTGTTGTTTTTGTGCTGTTCTAGATGCTCTTTTATTTCTTTAGTTAGAGGGTTTTGTTCTTCCTGAGGAAGAGGTGCCTGGTTTCCAAATGAGAACAGTTGTATATCTCTACTGGATTCTTTCACTGCCAACTCCCCCTGGTTTGCCTCTACATTCTGAATTACTTCTTGTAAGGCTTTGATTTCTTTGCCCTGGGTAAACCTTTGCAATTCGTCCAATTCTGTTTCTGTAAATATTTTATTTCGTGTTATAAATCGGCGTTGATCTGCTAGTCTCTGTTCTGTTATTTCTGATTCTGGATGTTGTTCTTTCCAGAATTGGTGCATTCGTTTTAGATATCCTCTTCTTGTTGGACTTGATCTGTAGTAACAGATCATTATTTCTTTGTTTTCCATCACTGTGTATCTGCGACGGGTAAACACCTTTTCTTCCAGTAGTTCTGCAGCTGCTGGCCCTGGTTGCTCAGCCAACAGTCCTGAGTCCTGTAACCCATTTTTCACCAGATATCCAGGAACTCCAATATCTAGCGCGGACCTTGTTAACCCGGGCGACGTCCGAGCCGGTATGGCATTCTGAAATTTACGTCTCACCATATTTTTTATGGGAGAGACACTCTTTGTCTGACTCCTCTGATGAGACCTGTCCAGTATGGTTGAACCTCTGGCATAGCTCTCATCTTCCTCAGAGTACACAAGCCCCACAACCACGTCAAGGTAGTGCCTCACTGGGGGATTATTATTATTATTATTATTATTATTATTATTATTATTATTACTACTACTACTACTACTACTACTACTACTACTACTACTACTATGGATCATCGCACAGTCAGCCAGATGTTCAGACTGGATTTGGCATTTTGTCTACCTATCGAGTCCTTACCCAGGACCTGGGATAGGCAGATGTGGATGTTTGATGGTATTACAGATATCGTCGCAGGATGGAAGCAGTTCCTAGTAAGGCCGCCTTTTGCAATTGACTAATGGCGAATTTGTCAATGCCGATAATGGTGTTCAAGTGGTGCTCCAGTTGTTTTGGGATTGCACCCAAGGCGCCTATGGCTATTGGTACTACCCTTGCTTGCTTTTGCCACAGTCTTTCTATTTCTATGTCTTTGTATTTATTATTATTATTATTATTACTATTATTATCATCATCATCATCATCATCATCATCATCATCATCAAGCAAATCCAGCTTCTCCCATTGACTTTGCATGTTGGAAGCCAGCTGGGAAGGTGGCAATGTTGATTGTATGATCCCAGGATGGCACAACTGTCCTAAATACACGCCAGTTGCCAAGCCACTGAATTTGATCATGTGAATTGTGGGGATGTTGTGACGGTCGTAAGTGTGAGGACTGCCCATAACTCATTTTTTTTTCAGTGCCTTTGTAATCAATGAACGGTTGCAAATCGAGGACTGACTACCTGTATTCGTAATTAATTTCTTCTTCTTTTTAACTAATTCTCGTGATTAATTTTATTGTTTTATCAACTTTACTCGGTTTTGTTTTAAAGCGACGGTACAAAGATACGGTATAAAATTTGACATGAGGTGGCTAGTGTTGGAGGTGTTGTGTTTTTCTAAAAAAAAAAAAAAATAAAATTAAAACACGAGCAGTTTTGTACAAAACTGAAAACAAATCGAGGCGGGAAACGAGGGGTTCTCCAAAAAGGAAGGCCCGTGTGTCGCTCCGTTGCCAAGCAACAAAGCTTTTCCCTGCACTGACCTGAGTGGCTAATTTCAGTCACGTGCGATCCCGCCTTCTCTTCCACCGTCCACTAACGTACGTAGAGAGGGCGACGTCGAGCGCCTCGCGTGGAGGATTAATTTCAAAGCACCTGATGCTCAAGTGACATCTTAGGTATGGCCTACTCTGCGCATGCGCACAGCAGAACGAACGGAGAGCTAGAAAAGGGTAGAATGAGCCTTTCAAAAGCCGAGGGCGGGAAAACGAGGTGGAGTATCCGATATTTGGCAAGTAATGAATGCTTCCGAATAAGGCAATTCCTCCTTCTCACAGAGTGATAAATCCGTGAAGTAAACAACTAACATTTAGCTCGTTTCTCTCACGTGGTGTCAAAAACATCTCGCAAGACCTCAACGCTGCACCACTCTATAGAAGTAGTCTATGAATCGAGCTATGAACTCACGTGCCTGAACGTTCTGTTTTGGCGTCGGCTCCCTGATCACGTGCCGAGGGAGTGACGTCACCGTCGTCGTCAGGGTCACCCTGCTGCTTCTTCCTCCTTCCTCCGCCTCCTCTTAAAGGGCCATGTCTCTTTTCTCGCCGCTCCTACGGCTGCCGCAACGAGGCCTCGCCGCGGCCGCCGTGGCCGCCCGACACCGCCTGGCGCAAGCGAGGCCCCGGCCGGGCAGAAACGGAGGTCAGAGCCGAAGGACGCCCCGCCAAGCGGCAGAAGGAGGAACTGTCAGCGTTGGCAGCGGCCTCGGCCTATCAGGTAAAGGGGGCGTGTCTCCTTGTCCAATGGAGACTCAGGGTAGGAGGAGTGGGCGTGGTTTCCAATGTGGGCGGGGCCTCCGAGGCATAAATGGAATGGCGGTATTGTAACATTCGCTGATTGATTGAAAATAAGTTTTTTTTCTTTAAAAAAATCATCTATTTCATTACATTATGAATTAAGGCAACAAATGGATTGAAAAGAAGCCAAGGAAGAGGATTGCAAGTTCTGGATCTTAAAAAAAATCAATAAGGAGTCAGTTTTCCCCCCCTCCCCCAGCTGCCTATTAACTTCCTACCATTATCCTCAGCCAACATGGGCAGAGGCTGATGGGCATGGAGTACCAACTTGGCATCTTTTAAGAGGGGTGGACTCCCAGAATTCCCCAGGCAGCATGCTTTAAGATAGGTGAACTTCAACTCCCAGAATTCCCCAGCCAGCCTGCTTTAAGAGGGGTGGACTTCCACTCCCAGAATCCCCCAGCCAGCTTCCTTTAAGATGGGGGGACTTCAACTCCCAGAATCCCTCAGCCAGCAATGCTTTAAGAGGGGCAGACTTCCACTCCCAGAATCCCCCAGCCAGCCTGCTTTGAGATGGGTGGATTTTCAGTCCCAGAATCCCCCAGCCAGCCTGCTTTAAGAGGGGTGGACTTTCAGTCCAGAATCCCTCAGCCAGCAATGCTTTAAGTGGGTGGACTTCCACTCCCAGAATTCTCCAGCCAGCAATACTTTAAGAGGGGTGGACTTCAACTCCCAGAATCCCCCAGCTAGCTTCTCTTAGATGTGTGGACTTCAATTCCCAGAATCTCTCAGTCAACCATCCTGGCTGAGGAATTGTGGGAGTTGCAGTCCCCCGGTCTTAATATTGCTGTCTTGCACAATCATCTCGGTTTTAAGCTTGGCAGCCGCTCTGAATGGCTGGGCTGGCAGCCTGTGGCGGGGAAGGGGGCTGAAAGCCGCGGTTGGAAGCTGCCCCTGCAGAGAGCCAAGCCAGCCCTGGGCCCCCTTTTCTGTGCCTGGGGGGGATGCAGAGACCCGGCGCCTGTCCTCTCCGATGCCAGCCTCTGCCCCTTGTCTCGTCTTCCAGCCTTCTTCCTTTTCTCCGGGGAACCTGCGCAGAAGGAGGGCGAGGGGGATGCCGAGGGAGGAGAGGCCAAGGCGGACCCGGAGGCCGCCATCATCCTGGTGCTGAAGAAAGCCAAGGTGAGCCCAGGCCTTGGGGAGGGAGGGGAGTCTGCCCTCTTGGCAAGGCAGGCCTCTGAGGGAGGACAGAGAGCAGCTGCTGCCGCTCTCCCCCACCCTCAGGCTGTTCCCTGGGAGGGGGCAGAGATGCCTCCGTCCCTCCCCTTCCGTGGTGGGGCCAGGGGTCTCTGCAAGAAGGCCAAGGGGAGGGGGCTGCTACCTTGATCTCTAAAAGGGCACCATCATGTTTTAAAATCTTTTCTTGGAACAAGCAGGCTGTTTTTGCTAATTTAATCAGACTTTTTTCTCCTTCCTTCCTTCCTTCCTTCCGTCCCTCCCTTCCCCTTCCTTTCTTCCTTCCTTCCCTCCTTTTTCTTTCCTTCTTTCCTTCCTTCCTTCTCTCCTCCCTTCCCCTTCCTTTCGTCCTTCCTTCCCTCCCTCCCTCCCTTCTTTCCATCTTTCCTTCCCGTCCTTCTTTCCTTCTTTTTCTTTCCTTCTTTCCGTCCTTCCTTCCCTCCTCCCTTCCCCTTCCTTTCTTCCTTCCTTCCCTCCTTCCCTCCCTTCTTTCCATCTCCTTCCCTTCCTTCCTTCTTTTTCTTTCCTTCCTTCCTTCCCTCTTCCCTTCCCCTTCCTTCCTTTCTTACTTCCTTCCCTCCCTTCTTTCCATCTTCCCTTCCTTCCTTCCTTCCTTCCTTCCTTCCTTCCTTCCTTCCTTCCTTCTTTTTCTTTCCTTCCTTCCTTCTTTTTCTTTCCTTCCTTCCTTCCCTCTTCCCTTCCCCTTCCTTTCTTCCTTCCCTCCCTTCTTTCCATCTTTCCTTCCTTCCCTTCCCCTTCCTTCCTTTGTTCTTTCCTTCCCTCCCTTCCTTCCTTTTTCCTCTCTCCCTTCCTTCCTTTCTTCTTTCCTTCTTTCCTTTTTTCCTCCCTCCCTCCCTCCATTCCCTCCCTCCCTTCTTTCCTTCCCTTCCTTCCTTCCTTCCTTCCTTCCTTCCTTCCTTCCTTCCTTCCTTCCTTCCTTCTTTTTCTTTCCTTCCTCCCTTCCTTCTTTCCTTTTTTCCTCCATCCCTCCCTTCCTTCCTTTCTTTTTTCCTCCCTCCCTCCCTCCCTCCCTTGTTCCTTCCTTCCTTCCTTCCTTCCTTCCTTCCTTTCTTCCCTCCCTCCCTCCCTCCCTCCCTCCCTCCCTCCCACCACAAGCTGAAGATCATGAAAGGAGAAATGGAAGAAGCCGAGCGCCTCCTGCACGAAGCCGCCTGGCTGTCTCAGCAATCAAACAACAAAGCGGCCATTATTTACACCTATGACATGGTTAGTCCCTACAGCCCTTGTGAGCCCTGCAGCCCCCCTTAGCCTCCCCTGGTGGTTCTTCTCTGCAGCCCCTCCAGAAGAGGCTCTGCTCAGGGAGAGAATCAAGATCAGGTGAAGTATTAATACCACTTTACAAGGCCTTGATAAGGCCACACTTGGAATACAGCATCCAGTTTTGGTCACCACGATGTCAAAAAGATGCTGAGACTGTAGAAAGAGTGCAGAGAAGAGCAACAAAGATGATTACGGGACTGGAGGCTAAAACATACAAGGAACGGTTGCTGGAATTGGGAATGTCTAGTTTAATGAAGAGAAGGACGAGGGGGGACAGGATAGCAGTGTTCCAGTACCTCAGGGGCTGCCCCAAAGAAGAGGGAGTCAAGCTCTTCTCCAAAGCGCCTGAAGGCAGGACAAGAAGCAACAGATGGAAACTAACCAAGGAGAGAAGCAATCTGGAACTAAGGAGAAACTTCCTCACAGTGAGAACAATTAACCAGTGGAACCACCTGCCTCCAGAAGCAGTAAATGCTCCAACACTGGAAGTTTTCAAGAAGGGACTGGACAGCCATTTGTCTGAAAGGGTATAGATTCTCCTGCTTGAGCAGGGGTTGGACTAGATGACCTCCAAGGTCCCTTCCCACTTTATTTATTATTATTATTATTTATTTATGAGACTTATATACCGCTTTTTAAGTGCAAGCACTCTCTAAGCGGTGTACACCAGTAAGCAATGTGTATATATATTTACATTGCCCCCAACAATCTGGGTCCTCCTTTGACCTACCCCGGAAGGATGGAAGGCTGAGTCAACCTTGAGCCGGTGAGATTTGAACCGCTGACCTGCTGAACACAGTCAGCTAAAGTGGCCACCTCGGCCAGTCAGCCAGATGTTCAGACTGGATTTGGCATTTTGTCTACCTATCTATTATTATGATTATGATTATGATTATTATGATTATTAAAAGCTGCTCGGGGCTTCCGAGAGATTTCCACGAGAGAAGCAGGGAAAAAGTGAAACCACCCCATTTTCCTTCCTGTGTTCCAGATGGCAAACTTGGCCTTCCTCAGAGGAGAGCTGGAGAAGGTAAGACGAGATGAAAGACGACCGACAACTTCTTGTGTGTGTGTGTGTGTGTGTGTGTGTGTGTGTGTGTGTGTGTGTGTGTGTGGCCTTGGGGAGTGGGGAGGAGTTGGGAAGGGGCTGCGGTGAGCCCATCTTCTCAAACCTCTTGGGATCTCTGAACAGCTCAGCCTCAACCCTCCTCTTCTCACTTCTCCTTTCAGGCTGAAAAGCTTTTCAAGGCCACCATGAGCTACATGCTCGCCGGGGACGTAAAGCAAGTAAGCGTGTTTCTCGGCTAGGAACCGGCCCCGTGGTTTTGGATCAGCTGGCTCTGAAGTAGGGGGAGGTCTCCAAATCTGGCCACTTTAAGGCTTGTGGACCACCACTCCCAGAATCCCCCAGCCAGCATGCCCAGTTGGGTCATGAAACGTCTGCAAGAAAGCCACCAAGCTCAGAGAGCACCAAGACCCCATAATCCTCCTCCTCCTCCTCCTTACAAACCTCACTCCCTTCTAGCACTGCTGATGTTCCCTAGTTGGGTCATGAAACGTCTGCAAGAAAGCCACCCAGCTCAGGGAGCACCCTGGACCCCATAATCATCCTCTTCCTCCTCCTTGCAAATCCCGCTCCCTTCTACCACTGATGACGTTACCTAGCTGGGTAATAAAACATCTGCAAGAAACCAGTCAAGTTCCAACAGCACCAAGGACCCCACGGTCCTCTTTCTGCTTTTTTTCTTCCTCCATCTCGTTCTCCTTTTTCTCTTCTCCTCCTCCACTCCACAAACCCCACTCCCTTCTACCGCTGATGGTGTTACCTAGTTGGGTCATGAAACGTCTGCAAGAAAACAATTGAACTCAGCAGCAAGGTCTCCTTCTCCTGCTTCTCCTGCTCCTCTCCACAAACCCCACACGCATCTAGGGCTGATGATGTTCCCTAGTTGGGTCATGAAATGTCTGCAAGAAAACAACAAAGCTCAGAGAGCACCGAGGACCCCCCAGTCGTCGTCGTCGTCGTCCTCCTCCTCCTCCTCCTCCTCCTCCTCCTCCTCCTCCTCCCTTCTAGCACTGCTGATGTTCCCTAGTTGGGTCATGAAACGTCTGCAAGAAAGCCACCCAGCTCAGGGAGCACCCAGGACCCCCACAGTCCTCCTCCACCTCCTCCTCCTCCCCACAAATGCCTTCTAGCACTGATGATGCTACCTAGTTTGGTAATGAAGCTTCTGCAATAAAACCACCCAGCTCAGAGAGCAGCAAGGACCCCCACAGTCCTCCTCCCCTCCTCCCCACTCCCCCCCCGTTCTCTCTTGCACCCAGCCCTCCCTTCTAACACTGATGGTATTACCTAGCTGGGTCATGAAACGTCTATAAGAAACAAACCCCCCCCCCCACAGCTCAGAAAGCACCCAGAGTCAGGAGTCTGGGCTCATTTCTGCCTCCCGTGTCTTGGCTGTGGCCGGCCTCCTTCTGTCCAGTGACACAGTATTGTCACAGGAGGTTCATGGCTGAAGTTTGGGGGTCCTTGTGGAGTGGGGGGGGGGAAATGTTAAGGAGGGGAAGAGAAGGAAGCAGTTTCACCAAGTGAAATTCGGCTAGTTGGCTTTTCCCACGCTTTCCAAAGAAACTCACAAATGGAGAACGGTGTTCTCCTACGTTCCTTTTTTGCTTGTGTGGTGCTCGGTAGGGAGGGGGGGGCATCAAGCTTAGGTAGCCCATCCCTTACAGATGCCCACCCACCCCCTTTTTTCTCCTCTCCCTGATCCTCCAGGATGACAATGCCATTCTCCAGATGTCCCTGAAGTTGGCCAGCATCTACGCCGCTCAAAACCAGTAAGTTTGATCGCCTCTTGGTGCCTTTTCCTTTCCCTTGCTGGGCCCTAGGATAGAGTTTCTCCATTTTAAGACGGGTGGGACTTCAACTCCCCAAAATTGCCCAGACAGCATATATATGAGTGTGTGAGTATGTGTGTGTGTGTGTGTGTGTATTCAGATTTCTTTTTGCTGACAAAGAGTTAAAGAATTAATTGGGAGACTAGAATAACTATTTCGAGCTCATTTTGCTCTCATCAGCTGGCCACACCCTTTTGGGGGCTGGCCACACCCCTTTTGGGTTTTGAACCTAGGCAGCCTATATGCTAGACCAGGGGTAGGCAACCTTGGCTCTTTTATGATTCATGGACTTCAACTCCCAGAATTCCTGAGCCAGCCATGCTGAGGGGAAAGGGAGAGTTTCCAAGCTGAGCCAGGCTGGCTCAGGAATTCTGGGAGTTGAAGTCCACGAGTCATGAAGGGGGGCATAGTTCCCTCATGCTAGCTCAGGAATTCTGGGAGTTGAAGTTTGCAAGTCATGAAGGGGCCATAGTTTCCCCATGCTGGCTGAGGAATTCTGGGAGTTGAAGTCCACAAGTCATAAAAGAGCCAAGGCTGCCTAATCCTGGTCTATGCCAGGGTGGGGAACCTTGGCTCTTTTATGACTGGTGGACTTCAACTCCCAGAATTCTTGAGCCAGCCATGCTGAGGGGAAAGGGAGAGTTTCCAAGCTGAGCTATTCTGGCTCAGGAATTCTGGGAGTTGAAGTCCACAAGTCATAAAAGAGCCAAGGTGGCCTGCCCCTGCCCTAGACCAGTCTTTTATAACTGGTGGACTTTAACTCCCAGAATTCCTCAGCCAGCCTCCATTTTGTTTGTTAGATTTAAGACAGGAGTCTTCAAACTTGGCTCTTTTATGACTCGTGGACTTCAACTCCCAGAATTCCTGAGCCAGCATGTGGGAACTATGTCCCCCTTCATGACTCGTGGACTTCAACTCCCAGAATTCCTGAGCCAGCATGGGGGAACTATGGCCTCTTTACGACTGGTGGACTTCAACTCCCAGAATTCCTGAGCCAGCCATGCTGAGGGGAAAGGAAGAGGTTTCCATGCTGAGCCATGCTGGCTCAGGAATTCTGAGAGTTGAAGTCCACGAGTCATAAAAGAGCCAAGGTTGCCTACCCCTGTGCTAGGCAGTTGTATTAAACACCAGGCCACCGGCTCTCCTCCCCTCTTTGTCAGCCAGAGTCAAGGGAGTATATACAAAAAGTTTTTTCAGACAGACCAGTCTGCTTGATTGCACCTTGGCATTTTGGACTGCTATACTGCAGTTCTACTTTTTTTATATAATCACTTTTGCCTTGCAGCCCCCCCAACTTGGGGTGTTAAGCAGGCTTAAGTCGCTGCTGCGATCCATTACAAATTCAGATTTCTTTTTTGCTGACAGAGAATTAAGTGGGAGACTAGAATAGCTATTTCGAGCGCATTTTGCTCTCATCAGCTAGCCACACCCTTTATGGGATTCGAACCCAGGCAGCCTACATGCTAGGTAGTTGTATTAACCGTGTGTGTGTGTCTGTGTCTGTGTGTCTGTGTCTCTGTGTGTAAAAGAGATGAAGAGACTTGGAGAAACAGCGTCTCTTTTCTTAGGAAACCCGAATCCCCAAAAGAAATTTTAAATAAATCCTTTCTCTGTGCAGGGACAAACTAGCCCTGGCTGGCTATCAGTTCTGCATCCTTACCCTAGAGGAGAAGGTCGCCAAGCAGAAGGAGATGCCCGCGGACGCCTTGCCAGGTAAAAGGCTGCTGGGAGCCCAATGGGCCACCCCAGACCTGTTGGTCGTCAGCCTGACCGCCTTGAGAACTTGCTTACAGGCAGTGCTCAACTTACGACCGACTACTTAGCGACTGCTAGAAGTTAGCAAGCGACCTACATGCAGCCTAGGACTCTGATTCTCTCAGCTGCCGCCCCCTGGTGGTCATGGGACAAAACTTCAGGCTCTCGGCATTCACGGTTACCTGTATGGCTCTGGTGTCCAGGGGTCCTCATTTTATGACAGTGTGGCTGAAAATGGGTATTTGCTTCCGGTTTTCAGCAGGACTGCCGCCATTCTGAACCACTGTCTTGCTTAACAACTGTGGCACTCACTGAACGACTGCTGGGGGAAAAAAAGGGGTCTTAAAATCAGACTGCAGATCGAGGCATTTTCTGACTGTTATGACGTACGGCCACGATGAACAGGATCCATTGGGTGTCGTAAATCGAGGACCACCTGGTATTTGGCTGGGTGGGGAGAGAGAACCTTCTGAGAATCATAATTCACGGTATTACAGGTAGTCCTCGACTTATGACCATAATTCCTGTCTCTGCTATGTGAGACCGTTGTTAAGTGGGTCTTGCCCCCTTTTATGACTTTTCTTGCCACCGTTCTTAAGTGGAAGACAGCAGTTGTCAGTTAGCGGGTAGGGTGGTGAAGTGAATCTGCCAAGCGAGTTTTGCCCCATTTTACGACCTTTCATGTCACGGTTGTTAAGTGAGTCACTGCAATTATTACGTTAATAATTAATTTAAAAACAAACGGTTGTTAATGATTATTAACTTGTTGTTAAATGAATCCGGGTTTCCCTGTGGACTTTGCTCGTCGGAAAGTCGCAAAAAGGGGATCAGGTGACCCCAGGTGGCTGCAACCGTTGTAAATACAAGTCAGTAGTTGCCAAGTGTCCAGATTTTGATCACATGGCCGTGAGGGATGCGGCAATGCCGTAAATGTGGGAAACGGTCATACGTCCCTTTTTTTTCAGTGCTGTAGAATAACTTGGAACGGGTCACTAAACGGGACGTTGTAAATAACAACAATAATAATAAAGTTGGAAGGGACCTTGGAGGTCATCTAGTCCAACCCCTGCTCAGGCAGGAAACTCTACACCATTTCAGACAAATGGCTGTCCAGTCTCTTAAAAACTTCCAGTGTTGGAGCATTCACAGCTTCTGGAGGCAGGTTGTTAATATAATAATAAAGTTGGAAGGGACTTTGGAGGTCATCTAGTCCAACCCCTGCTCAGGCAGGAAACTCTATACCATTTCAGACAAATGGCTGTCCAGTCTCTTCTTAAAAACTTCCAGTGTTGGAGCATTCACAGCTTCTGGAGGCAGGTTGTTAATATAATAATAAAGTTGGAAGGGACTTTGGAGGTCATCTAGTCCAACCCCTGCTCAGGCAGGAAACTCTATACCATTTCAGACAAATGGCTGTCCAGTCTCTTAAAAACTTCCCGTGTTGGAACATTCACCATTACTGGAGGCAGGTTGTTAATATAATAATAAAAGTTGGAAAGGACCTTGGAGGTCATCTAGCCCAACCCCCTGCTTAGGCAGGAAACCCTATACCAGTGGTGGCGAACCTATGGCACGGGTGCCAGAGGCGGCACTCGGAGCCCTCTCTGGGGGCACACGTGCTGTTGCCCCAGCCTTGCCTCCTCCCATGACTCCCTCCTCACCAGCAGCCCCCCTGGAGGAGAGTCGCCCCCAGCCTGGTCCACACGGAGCAGTGCAGCCAAGAACATGGCAGCCAGGCAGCGTAGACAAGACTCTGCCCTCACGCCCCATCCTGCACAGTTGATGCTGCAGGGCGCAGGCAGAGGGTGTGGTTGCCATGACGCTGCTGGGCGATCTGCAGTGGGCCCTGGAGGGGGTGAATGGCCCTGCGGGCAGGCGGGGTGGGGTGGGGCGGGGCCAGTTTTTGGGCACTCTCTAAAAGGTTTGCCATCACTGCCCTAGACCATTTCAGGCAAATGGCTGTCCAGTCTCTTCTTAAAAACTTCCAGTGTTGGAGCATTCCCTGCTTCTGGAGGCAAGGAGTTCCACTGGTTAAAAGTCGAGGACCTGTCACGCAGACTGGAGCCGGGCTGGGTTGACAATCTCCGTCCTTCTCTCTTGTTGCAGAGGAAGAGCGCAGCAACACCCACCTCCTGCTCGCCATGACCCTTGATTCCTACGCCCGCTATCTCCTGGCCCACCAGCAGACCGCCCTGGCGCAGACCATGTACGAACGGGCCCTTCAGATCGCGGTGGAGGTCAACGGCGAGAGACATCCGCAGGTGACCCCCCCGGGATGTCCGGGATGAAGGGCAGGGCACAAATTCACTGGACTGACAGGGTTTATAGACTTGATACCCCAAAATAAGACCGGGTCTTATATTCATTTTTGCTCCCAAAGACAGATGAGGGCTTATTTTCCGGCTAGGGGTTATATTTGGGGAAATACGGTATTGAATGCTGATCATCTTAACTGGGGCTTATTTTGGGGGGGTGGGGGCTGATATTACGAGCGTCAAGAAAAATCAAGCTAGGGCTTGTTTTCCAGTTAGGTCTTATTTTGGGGGAAAAGACGGCAGGGTTTCCCTTCTCGAGCAAGGGGGGGGGTCAGACTAGATGACCTCCAAGGTCTCCTCCAATGCTGTTCTTCTTGAAAGAAGAAGAATTAGCGACCGCTTGCCATTCAGATCCCGGGTTTGCGTGCAGGAGGACTTCAGCTCTTCCGGTTTCCTTGAAAGAAAAGGCGGTTTGGGGTTGGGTTGCCCTGGAAAGTGGGAGGCTGCGAGTTCGAGTGCTCCCTTTGGCACGGGAACAGGCCGGGGTGGGGGTTGGGGATGGGCTTGGGGCCATGCAACCCTCCTCGCAGGACACGGTGATGTGTTGGATAGCGAAGAGAGCAAGTGGGATGTCCCCGGACTAAAAATAAAGAAATGGCACAGTTGAGGACAGAAGGATTGGTTTGGCTGTGGAACATTGGCCTTTTTTTTTTGTTTGTGGGGCCCTTGGTGCTCTCTGAGCCTGGTGGTTTCCTTGCAGGCATTGCGTGACCCCACTGGGTGACGTCATCAGGGTTTGAATGGAGTTTGGTTTGTGGAAAAGGAAGAAAGGGGGGGAGGAGGAGAACTGTGGGGTCCTTGGTGCTCTCTGAGCTTGGCGGTTTTCTTGCAGAGATTTTGTGACCCAACTAGGTAACATCATCAGTGCTACAAAAGAGTGGGGTTTGCAGAGAAGAGGAGGAGGAAGAGGAGGAGGAGGGAGAATGTTGATGAGGACCATGGAGTCCTTGGTGTTCTCTGATCTTGGTTGTTTCCTTGCAGACGTTTCATGACCCAACTAGGTAACATCATCAATGCTAGCAGGGTTCGCTGTCATTTTAAATACAAGTGGCTTGCCCTGTCAGTGTCAGTGGGTGTGTAGTCTTGGTAGTTGCTTGATTAGGCTGTGGTTTAATGTTTGGTTGTTTGTCTGAGTTGGTAGCACCTTGACTGGGGTAAACAGAGGAAATCTGCCCCCTCCCTTCTAGCACTGATGACGTTAGCTAGTTGGGTAGTGGAACGTCTGAAAGAAAACCAAGAGCACCAAGGAGCCCATAGTTGCTTTCCTCTTCCTCCTCCTCCTCCTCCTCCTCCTCCTCCTCCTCCTCCTCCTCCTCCCTACTCCGCCCCCCCCCTTCTAGCACTGGTGATGTTATCCAGTTAGGTCAGTGGTTCTCAACCTTTCTAATGCCGCGACCCCATAATACAGTTCCCCATGTTGTGGTGACCCCCAACCACTTATACATCACTGGGTGCCAGGGGCGTGGCCAAAGAAAAGGGGGAAAAAAATGGCGGACAGCCTTGTTTGGCGACCCCCGTGAAATGGTCGTTCGACCCCAAATGGGGTCCCGACCCACAGGTGGAGAACCACTGAGTTAGGTTGTGAAACGTCTGCAAGAAAGTCATCAAGTTCAGAGAGCACCAAGGACTCTACAGCAGTGGTTCTCAACCTTTCTAATGCCGTGACCCCATAATACAGTTCCCCATGTTGTGGTGACCCCCAAGTGAGTGTGGCCACCAACAAGAGGGAGTAGGACAGCTAGGGAAAAGGGAAAAAAATGGTGGACAGCATGGTTTGGCGACCCCCATGAAATGGTCGTTCGACCCCAAATGGGGTCCCGACCGACAGGTTGAGAACCACTGCTCTACAGCCTCCTCCTCCTCCTCCTCCTCCTCCTCCCCCCTCCTCCTCCTCCCTTCTAGCACTGATGATGTTCCCTAGTCGGGTCATGAAACGTCTGCAAGAAAACAGCCAAACTCGGGGCACCAAGGACCCCCACAGTCCTCTTCCTCCTTCTCCTCCTCCCTTCTAGCACTGATGATGTTACCTAGATGGGTCATGAAACATCTGCAAGGAAAACCACCAAGCTCAGAGGGCACCAAGGATCCCACAGTTCTCCTCCTCCTCTTCCTCCTCCTCCCAGTGATAATATTACCTAGATGGGTCATGAGACGTCTGCAAGGAAAACCACCAAGCTCAGAGGGCACCAAGGATCCCACAGTTTTCCTCCTCCTCCTCCTCCTCCTCCTCCTCCTCCTCCTCCTCCTCCTCCCAGTGATAATATTACCTAGATGGGTCATGAGACGTCTGCAAGGAAAACCACCCAGCTCAGAGGGCACCGAGCACCTCCCGGTTCCGCCCTGAGCTGCAGATAGCCTCTTCTCCTAAGTGTCATCTTTCCGGGCCCGAAGCCTTCTCCCTTCCCCTCCTGTGTTAAGGGGAGAGCCCCAGATAAACCTTTACCTGAGCCACCGATCCCCCCCAAAGCCCTTCATTTGGGGGAGCAGCTCACCTGACCCATCGAAGCCGCCTTTCCGTGCAAGGACAGCTTCTCCGCCTTCGGAGTCCCTCGACTTAACGTTGGCCCTTCTGGCCTGCCGTTGTGTTTTGTGTCGTTTCCTCTCCCTGGCTCAGACCGTGGTGGTGATGAACGACTTGGCCACGGCGCTGGATGCTCAGGGCCTCTACGAGGACGCCTACGCCCAGGTGAGCCGCGCGGCGGAACTGGCCCAGCAGACCCAGCACCCCGATGCCCCCGTGATCCTGAACAACCTGGCCGGCATCCTGATCCATAAAGGTAGGGGCGGCATCGGGGTGGATTAGCCTGGTGGGGCAGGGAGAGGGGAAGGGGGGGACCCCCATCAGGGACCCCCAACAGGAGGTCCTCAAAGTGCTTTTTTCAGGAGGCAACGGGACTATATACCTAATGCTCCCTCTTCCTCCTATTTTCCCCAGAACAACCCTGTGAGGTGGGTTTGGCTGGAAAGAACTGGACCAAAGTCCCCCAGCTGGCTTTCATGCCTAAGGCGGGACTAGAACTCACCGTCTCCTGGTGATTGGCCCAAAGTCCGCCAGCTGGCTTTCGTGCCTGAGGCGGGACTAGAACTCACCGTCTCCTGGTGATTGGCCCAAAGTCCCCCAGCTGACTTTCATGCCTAAGGCGGGACTAGAACTCACCGTCTCCTGGTGATTGGCCCAAAGTCCCCCAGCTGGCTTTCATGCCTAAGGCGGGAGTAGAACTCACCGTCTCCTGGTGATTGGCCCAGTCACCCAGCTGGCTTTCATGCCTAAGGCGGAACTAGAACTCACCGTCTCCTGGTGATTGGCCCAGTCACCCAGCTGGCTTTCAAGCCTAAGGCGGGAGTAGAACTCACCGTCTCCTGGTGATTGGCCCAGTCACCCAGCTGGCTTTCAAGCCTAAGGCGGGAGTAGAACTCACCATCTCCTGGTGATTGGCCCAGTCACCCAGCTGACTTTCATGCCTAAGGCGGGACTAGAACTCACCGTCTCCTGGTGATTGGCCCTAAGTCCCCCAGCTGGCTTTCATGCCTAAGGCGGGAGTAGAACTCACCGTCTCCTGGTGATTGGTCCAGTCACCCAGCTGGCTTTCAAGCCTAAGGCGGGACTAGAACTCACCGTCTCCTGGTGATTGGCCCAGTCACCCAGGTGGCTTTCAGGCCTAAGGCGGGACTAGAACTCACCGTCTCCTGGTGATTGGCCCAAAGTCCGCCAGCTGGCTTTCGTGCCTGAGGCGGGACTAGAACTCACCGTCTCCTGGTGATTGGCCCAAAGTCCCCCAGCTGACTTTCATGCCTAAGGCGGGACTAGAACTCACCGTCTCCTGGTGATTGGCCCAAAGTCCCCCAGCTGGCTTTCATGCCTAAGGCGGGAGTAGAACTCACCGTCTCCTGGTGATTGGCCCAGTCACCCAGCTGGCTTTCATGCCTAAGGCGGAACTACAACTCACCGTCTCCTGGTGATTGGCCCAGTCACCCAGCTGGCTTTCAAGCCTAAGGCGGGAGTAGAACTCACCGTCTCCTGGTGATTGGCCCAGTCACCCAGCTGGCTTTCAAGCCTAAGGCGGGAGTAGAACTCACCATCTCCTGGTGATTGGCCCAGTCACCCAGCTGACTTTCATGCCTAAGGCGGGACTAGAACTCACCGTCTCCTGGTGATTGGCCCAAAGTCCCCCAGCTGGCTTTCATGCCTAAGGCGGGAGTAGAACTCACCGTCTCCTGGTGATTGGCCCAGTCACCCAGCTGGCTTTCAAGCCTAAGGCGGGACTAGAACTCACCGTCTCCTGGTGATTGGCCCAGTCACCCAGGTGGCTTTCAGGCCTAAGGCGGGACTAGAACTCACCGTCTCCTGGTGATTGGCCCAAAGTCACCCAGCTGGCTTTCAAGCCTAAGGCGGGACTAGAACTCACCGTCTCCTGGTGTGATTGACCCAAAGTCACTCAAAAGGCTTTGATGCCTAAGGCAGGATTAGAATTCAGATTGCTTGGTTTTTTAGCCTGATGCCTTTAACCAACTCTCTTAGCTGCCTATGTACAAGTAGTCCTTGACTTGCGACCACAATTGAGCCGAAAACTGCTATTGCAAAGTGAGACTGTCGTTAAGTGAGTTTGGCCTCATTTGACGACCTCTCTTGCCACAGTCTTTAAGTGAACCACTGCAGTTGTTAAAACAGTTACCCGGTTGTTAAGTGAATCTGGCTTCCCCCATTGACTTTGCGTGTCAGAAGATCGCAAAAGAGGATCACGTGACCCTGGGACACAGCGACCGTCATAAATAGAAGTCAATTGCCAGTTTTGATCCTGGCAACAGTCATTAAGTGTGGGGAAAACAACCATAAGTCACATTTTTTTTCAGCGCTGTGGTAACTTCCGTGCTCCCTAAACAATTAACCAGTGGAACTCCTTGCCTCCAGAAGTTGTGAATGCCCCAACACTGGAGGTTTTTAAGAAGAGACTGGACAGCCATTTGTCTGAAATGGTGTAGGGTTTCCTGCCTGAGCAGGGGGCTGGACTAGATCACCTCCAAGGTCCCTTCCAACTTTTTTATTATTATTATAAACGTCCTGTTGTAAGTCAAGGGCGACCTACAGTTCCTCAGCCACGTTTTAAGACGGGTAGATTCCAATTCCCAGAATTCCCTGTCCGGCATGCCTTTATCACAAGTGCCTGGGGCATTCTGGGATTTGAAGTCCAACCGTCTTCGTCTTTGCATTGTCTTTTTTTCCTCTTTTCAGGAGATTATTCCCAGGCCCAGCAGGTCTACCAAACCGCCCTGGAAGTGGCCGAGAAATCCGGGGACGGCGTTGCCGTCAGATACATCACGAAGGAACTGGCACAGCTGGCCAAGAGGAAGCGGGTGCGAGCCAAAGCGAGGGCCGGCTTGCAGGAGACGGAGGCGGACAAGGCCGGAGCCGAGGGGCCGAAGGAGTGACCGGCCCTGCTTCCCACAATTGGCTTGGACGATTGTCCGAACTGCGACAGGTGCTTTGTCAGGGCCCCACGGCGTGGCTCTCCGTGGGGCAGCCCTCCACCGCTGCCCTGCCCAAGAGGACGGCATGTAGGGGGCGCCAGCTGGAGGGCAGAGGGCGAGGACCCCCAGGACAGCCCCAGTTGGCATTGCCAGGGGCCGAATAAAGCGGAGATACCTGCAGCTTTTAAGCCATAAAATTATCCTTATTTTTTTTAATTTCCCAGTCATTCCACGGGACCTAAGGGAGGCCTGCCCCTCCCAACTATAAGTTGTCCTCGACTTACAACAGTTCAAAGTTACAACGGCACCGGGAGAAAAAAGGGACGCGTTTTTCACACCTACGACCGTCCCAGCGTCCCCCGGGGTCACGCGATCCAAATGTGGGGCGCTTGGCAACTGCCTCGTATTTATGACAGCCGCGGTGTTCCCGGGGAATCATGCGATCCCCTTTTGCGGCCTTCGGGCTAGCAAACTTGACGCGGGAAGCTGGATTCGCTTAACGACGGTGTTACTGACTTAGCGACCGCAGGGATTGGCTTAACAACCGTAGAAAAGTATAGTGAAAGGGGGCAACGCTCACCTCAGAGTTGTCTTGCTTAGCGACAGAATGGCTGGGCTCACGTGTGGTCGTACGTTGAAGATTACCTGGATGACAGAATGTGAGCTAGGTAGGAAAGGCAAACAAGGAGAGAGGGGTAAGAAAAAAATGCCCTGTGAATGTCCCTGTTCTCTTGAAACCCAGAAGGTCTAATCCAGATCTCATGAAGTCATTTTTCCTGGATGACATCTGGGCACAGCAGTCAGATAGTTTGCAGAGAAGACCTGGGTTCAACTCTCAGAATTCCCCAGCCAGCATGCTTTAAGAGGGGTGGACTTCCATTCCCAGAATTCCCCAGCCTGCATGCTTTAAGATGGGTGGACTTCCACTCCCAGAATTCCCCAGCCAGCCTGCTTTAAGAGGGGTGGGCTTCAATTCCCAGAATTCCCCAGCCAGCCTGCTTTAAGATGGGTGGACTTCCACTCCCAGAATTCCCCAGCCAGCCTGCTTTAAGAGGGGTGGGCTTCAATTCCCAGAATTCCCCAGCCAGCCTGCTTTAAGAGGGGTGGGCTTCCACTCCCAGAATCCCCCAGCCAGCCTGCTTTAAGAGGGGTGGACTTCCACTCCCAGAATCCTCCATCCAGCATGCTTTAAGAGGGGTGGACTTCCGCTCCCAGAATCCCCCAGCCAGCCTGCTTTAAGAGGGGTGGACTTCCACTCCCAGAATTCCCCAGCCAGCATGCTTTAAGAGGGGTGGACTTCCACTCCCAGAATTCCCCAGTCAGCCTGTTTTTATTAGAGGACTCTGGGAGTTGAAGTCCAAACCCCGTCGAGCAGTCAATCTTGAGATCAACACTGATTTTTGGCGTAATTCTCACGCCTTCCTTTGCACCCTACAAGAATGGGGTACAGATTTAAGATTCCTTCCGGGGACCAACCAAACCTGACAGCTGCCCATGGGCTTTCTTGGGGGCATTGGGTGAGAGTGGGGATGGGGGAAAGGACACACACCCCTAATTATTTTGGGGACAGCTATGAAGAAAAGCAAAAAAGCCCCCCTTTCCAGCTGTCTGCCGCCCCATCCCTGAGAAAAGACGGATTGAACGAAACTCCGCAAACCTGCCCTTTTTTTTTATTATTTGATTCGTCTGAATGGTAGAAGTCACCATTTCACTCGAGGCATGGGTACCAACAGAACAGGGACATAAACAGGGGACATTTGAGATTCTTCTCTCTCCCCCCACTCCCACCCCTCCAAAAATAAAATTAAAACTGAACGTACCAAGGTGGAGAAGAACAACAGGCGACGTTTCGACGAAGTCCCATTCGTCATCTTCAGGCTGGTGTTTTCGGCTTCGTGCTTCGTGTTCCTAGAAGATGACGAATGGGACTTCGTCGAAATGTCGCCAAGACACTTCCACTTTGACGTGGGAGAAAACCCAAATAACCAAAGACCTACATACAAACACCCGCAAAAACCTCAGAAAACATATATATAAGTATACTATATATACTCTTCCTCCCAAACTAGGAAATGTTATTGGAGATACCGAGGGACAATTCGCTATGCAAAACAGCCTGTTTGAAAACTACCAAATCTGCGGAATTTTTTGCAGAAAATTTCAACTAAAAGATGGGGCTTTTTTTTTTAAAAAAAAAACATTTTTCCTGGGCTTTGCAAAGTGCTGGCGTCTTTTGACTTTCGCTTTAGCTGTCGGTTGAAGGTTGATGAAAGAAATTTGCAAAGGACAGATTGGCGAGAACCTTCGCAAGGATGTGTACTTGCGATCTGACATTTATTTATTCTGAAAAATAAATACGACGCCGTTGCCCCTCCTGTACGGTTTTCCAGTTGTGCGCTTTGTTTCCAGAGCTTCTCAGGGATGGAGAAACGGTTTAAAAGGCAACACAACTTCCACCTTTCCCCCCCCGCCCCTCCTTTCCTACGGTTCTTCATTCGGCAAATGTTAGTAATCAGGTTCTGAGCCCAATGGGAAGATTTTAATTTTATTTTTAATCAAGCCCTGCATGAAAACTGGAAAGGCAACACACAAAGGCAACAACACCCTGTTGGGATGAAAAGTCCAGTGCGTCCAGTGCGGTTGCTGAAGGGAGAACCAACTCGCCACTTTGTGTCACTCAAAGCAACTTCTCTCTGCGCTGCAGAGGACTACAACTCCCATCTGCACAGCCACAGAGGTGGGTATAATTCCAGGACTGTGGGAGGCCGATTCCCTTTACAGAAATTAGGTTTAGAGCAAATTCTTAAAGCGACGTTTCCCAACCTCAATGATATTTAAGAGGTGTGGACGTCAACTCCCAGAATCCCCCACGGGCTGACTGGGGAATTCTGGGAATTGAAGTCCACGCCTCTTAAAGTTGTTGAGGTTAATGCTTTCTGCCTTAAAAATTTGCCAATGCTATCCTTCAATGGCCCAGGCGACAATTTGAGGGGAGAGGAAGAAGGAAAAAAAAAAAGAAGAGATTTACAGTTCAGATTTATCTTTAAATTCAGCTTTTTTTTTCCAGTTCAGATTTATCTTTAAATTCAGCTTTTTTTTTTCTTGTCAAGATTCTCCAAAGCTTGACCCGGTTCAAGATTCAAATGCTTTCACAAATTCTTCTCTTGCGGTTACACGAAATTGGCTTTTAAACAGACAACTGTAGCTTCAAATGCACACCAGAAGCCGTTTTGCAGGGCAATCTTAGCCTCGGTTTCGGGCCAAAAAAGGAAAAAAAAAAAAAAAGTGTGGGAAATTCTCTCACAAGGCCGAGTGAATCGGCCGCCTTTTGCCAGAATCCACAGCTTAATTTTTTTCCAAAGGGAAGAAATACGAATCTGGGTGCAGAGACTTGCATGAAACAAAAGAACAGATTGGAGACTTGGCCTTTGCTACAGCCGAAGACCCGGCAATTTTGCTTTCAGTTAGGACAAAAAGCAGTTAAGATGACTTGGGAGTTAAAGACAAGAAAGGAGAAGAATTCTTTATGGGAAGAAAGGAAGGAAGGAAAGAAGGGCCAGGGGTGGGTGGAAAAAAAAAATTGATTTGGACTGAGGTCACACCAGGAAGTGGGGGGAAATTTGGATAGCCCCCATGCAATGGTGTCCTTCACAGGCTTGCGGGAACAAAACCAACTGTACGGTAGAGAAAGAGAAAAAAACGACGAAAACAAAGCAAAACGAAGTTAAAATTACAGCATGGCATAATCATTAAAAAGATCTCGGTTATTCCAGCAGATCGGAGACTTCAAATGTACAGATCTCACCCCCCAAAAAAAAAAAAAAAAAGGAAGGGGGGAGAAGCAGTTTTCCAAAGGAAAAAAAATGTTTTCCACAAGTTTTAAACAACCACAGAAAAAAAGGGCAGGGGGTCAGCAGAGTGTTTAGAATTGTGTGTGTGTGTGTGTGTGCGTGGGGGGGGGGCAAATAGCAAGTTGCCCTCCAGAGCAAGCGGGGTGCTGCCTATGGACAGAGGAGGGAGGAAGGGAAGGGAGGAAGGGAGGGGAAGGGGGGAGGGAGGGAGAGGGAGGGAGGGAAGGAAAAAGGGAAGGAAGAGAAAGGGAAAGAGGGAAGGGAGGAAGGAAGGAAGGGGGAGGGAAGGAAGAGAAAGGGAAAGAAGGAAGGGAGGGGAGAGGGGAAGGAGGGAGAGGGAGGAAGGAAGGAAGGAAAAGGGGAAGAGAAAGGGAGGAAGGGGGATGGAAGGAGGGAAGAGAAAGGGAAAGGAGGAAGAGAGGAAGGGAGGGGGAGGGAAGGAAGGAAGAGAAAGGGAAAGAAGGAAGGGAGGGAGAAGAGGAAGGGAGGGGGAAGGAAGGGAGGAAGGAAAAGGAAGGAAGAGAAAGGGAAAGAAGGAAGAGAGGAAGGGGGGGAGGGAAGGAAGGAAGAGAAAGGGAAAGAAGGAAGAGAGGAAGGAAGGGAGGGGGAGGGAAGGAAGGAAGGGAAAGAAGCAAGAGAGGGAGAAGGAGGGGGAAGGAAGGGAGGGAGGGAGGAAGGAAAAGGAAGGAAGAGAAAGGGAAAGAAGGAAGAGAGGAAGGGGGGGAGGGAAGGAAGGAAGAGAAAGGGAAAGAAGGAAGAGAGGAAGGAAGGGAGGGGGAGGGAAGGAAGGAAGGGAAAGAAGCAAGAGAGGGAGAAGGAGGGGGAAGGAAGGGAGGGAGGGAGGAAGGAAAAGGAAGGAAGAGAAAGGGAAAGAAGGAAGAGAGGAAGGAAGGGAGGGGGAGGGAAGGAAGGAAGAGAAAGGGAAAGGAAGGAAAGAAGAGAGGGAGAAGGGAGGAAGGGAGGGGGAAGGAAGGGAGGGAGGAAGGAAAAGGAAGAGAAAGGGAAAGAAGGAAGGAAGGGAGGGAAGGTAGGAAAAGAGGAAGGAAGAGAAAGGGAAAGAAGGAAGGAAAAGGAAAAAGGAAGGGAGGGAAAGGGGAAGGAAGGGAAGGAAGGAAGGAAAAAGGAAAGGAGAAGGAAGAAAAAGGAAAAAAGGGGGGGGAAGGGGAAGGAAGCGAAGGAAGGAAGGAAAAGGGGAAGGAAGGGAAAGGGGCGAAGGAAGGAAGGAGCCAGCAATATGGCTGGGCTGAATTGTCCCCCCCAAAAAGGGGTGATGCCCAAAAGGTCTCTTTTTCTCCCCCCCTCCCCATTTCTACAGGCAGACGATGCAAAAGGGGGGGGGGCGTCCTCTTGCTTGAAACCCCAAAGATTTAGGAAGAGTCTTCTCTCGAGTGACAAGGCCTTTACAAATTTTATATATATAATTTTTTATATATATATATATATAAAATGACCCCCAAAGTTTACCACAATGATTTTGAACACCAGAAAGTCTTAGCCGGGGGTTAAGTGGGGCTGGGGGTGAGGGCTGGGGGTGGGTGAGTGGGAGGGTGGGTGGGGCGAGAGGTGGAAACTCACTGCAGAAAAAGTTTTTCTATGTACATGAGAAGGATTCCCCCCCCTTTTTTTCTTCTTCTCCGAGACATCGTGTGACGCTTCTCTTTACAAATAAGGATGTCGCTCCAGAATAAAAGGTCCTACTTTTTTCTCTTTAAAAAAAAAAAAAAAAACAACAACCCCAAAACAAACTCTTTACATATTTATCTTCGAGACGCCCGGCCGGCTGAAAACGGGAGGGATCCTTTTTTTTTTCTTTCCCCCGAGCGAGTTTTTCCTCCGTAAAAAAAAACGATCCCGCAGTCCATTTGGGCGCCGTAAAAAAAACGGGATCCCCGTGCCTCTCCTTTCGACAGTCTCGGGGGGAAGGAAGTGGGGGGGGGGGCTTTGCGGCTTTTCTTTTTTTTAAAAAAAATGCAGCAAACTCCATCACCCCCACCCCGCGACTTGGTTTGCAAACTTCCCTGCTGCGTTGTTTCTTTCGTTTCTCCCTTTTGTTTATGGGTGTGTCTCTCATTTTTTTTCCTTTCTCCCCGGACGTCACTCGTCGCTGTCGGAGAGGGTCTCGTACTGGGCAGAGAGCAGAGGGGCCGGTTCCCGCTCCCATATCCGGCTGGGCTGGTGTGGGGCGGTCTGCCCGGCCGAGGAAGGGGCACAGGCCATGGAACCGGGGGGAGTACTGCTCAGCATCCGGATGGTCAGCGGGTTGTAGGGGAACTGCGTGGAACCTGCAGGAGAGCAATCGAAGAGGCTGCTTAGGCTTGAGGCCCCTCGATTTACGACGCCTTGTTTTAGTGACCGTCTGAATGGGATGGAAGGATGGGGTTTGGGATAGTCCGGCTACGGGGAGTCCCTGTCTTACGACCACTTGTTTAGTAACTGAATGGGGTGGAAGGATGGGGTTTGGGGTAATTCAACTACAGGGAGTCCCTGTCTTGCAACCACTTGTTTAGTGACCGTCTGAGTGAGCTGGAAGATGGGGTTTGGGGTAATTCGGCTACAAGGAGTTCCTGTCTTATGACCACTTGTTTAGTGACCGTCTGAATGGGGTGGGAGGATGGGTTTGGGGTAATCCAACCTCAGGGAGTCCCTGTCTTACAACCACTTGTTTAGTAACTGAATGGGGTGGAAGGATGGGGTTTGGGGTAATCCGGCCACAGGGTGTCCCTGTCTTACGACCACTTGTTTAGTGACCATCTGAATGGCATGGGAAGGAAGGGATTTGGGATAGTCCGGCTACAGTGTGTCCCTGTCTTATGACCGCTTGTTTAGTGACCGGCTGAGTGAGGTGGAAGGATGGGGTTTGGGGTAGTCCAGCTACGGGGAATCCTAGACTTATGACCACTTTAGTGACCATCTGAATGGCATGGAAGGATGGGATTTGGGATAGTCCAGCTACAGTGTGTCCCTGTCTTATGACCACTTGTTTAGTGACCGTCTGAGTGAGGTGGAAGGATGGGGTTTGGGGTAGTCTGGCTACGGGGAGTCCTAGACTTACGACCACCCGTTTAGCGACTGTTCAAAGAGGTTGAAAAAATTGGCCATGGCTTACAGAAGAGTCCTCGACTTGCAACCATTCCTTTTAGCGACAGTTCAAGCAGGATTGAATGATGGGCTTTGGGCAATCTGGCTGCAGAGACTCCTTGATTGACAGCAGTTCATTCAGCGACCGTCCAAAGTTACATCGGGACTGAAAAAAGTGACTTATGGCCGTTTTTCCCCACTTAACGACCGCTGCAGTGGCCCCGGTGGTCACATATGATCAAAATACGGACGCTTGGCCATTGGCTCACATTTACGACGGTCGCAGCGTCCACGTGATCCTCTTTGGCGATCTTCTGATAAGCAAAGTCAATGGGGGGGGGGAAGCCGGATTCACTTAACAACCGCGTGACTAAGTGAACCACCGTGGCCAGAAACCAAATGGGGGTAAAGCTCACTTAGCCGCCGTCTCACTTAGCAACGGAAAGGTTGGGCTCAAGACTGGTCGTAAGTCGAGGACTCCCCGTATGCAAGCGTCCCGAAGATGATATCCCGGTAATGTTTAAATACCTCGCGACTGTCTCGAAAAACAGGGTCCTTAAAAACCTGCAGCGCCCAATTTGGGTGGGACGCCACTCGCCCAGACACACCTGGCTCAGCTCACCTGTGGAGGACGGCCGGTCATCCCACGACCAGGCGGGGGTCTGCCGGTGATAGTCGCCTTCCGAATGGACCGAGGAGACCGAGGAAGGTCGCTCCGTTCCCAGGTAGCCTTGACCAGGAATTGGGGATTTGGACTTCCTGCTCCCGGATTTGCCCATCAGCTTCTGCTTGCTGACCCCCCCACCTGGAGGAGGAGGAGGAGGAATCGAGTTATGGGGGGCACCAATAAGAATCAGTGGATTTCATATCTTCAAGCAGGCTGGCTGGGGAATTCTGGGAGTGGAAGTCCCGCCATCTTAAAGCATCCTGACTGGGGAATTCTGGGAATTGAAGCCAACACGGCTCAAAGCAGGCTGGCTGGGGAATTCTGGGAGTTGAAGTCCACCCCTCTTAAAGCAGGCTGGCTGGGGAATTCTGGGAGTGGAAGTCAACCCATTTTAAAGCAGGCTGGCTGGGGGATTCTGGGAGTGGAAGTCCACCCCTCTTAAAGCAGGCTGGCTGGGGAATTCTGGGAATTGAAGTCCACCCATCTTAAAGCAGGCTGGCTGGGGGATTCTGGGAGTGGAAGTCAACCCATTTTAAAGCAGGCTGGCTGGGGGATTCTGGGAGTGGAAGTCCACCCCTCTTAAAGCATGCTGGCTGGGGAATTCTGGGAGTTGAAGTCCATCCCTCTTAAAGCAGGCTGGCTGGTGAATTCTGGAAGTGGAAGTCCACCCCTCTTAAAGCATCCTGACTGGGGGATTTTGGGAGTGGAAGTCCACCCCTCTTAAAGCAGGCTGGCTGGGGAATTCTGGGACTGGAAGTCCACCCCTCTTAAAGCATCCTGGCTGGGGAATTCTGGGAGTGGAAGTCCACCCTCTTAAAGCAGGCTGGCTGAGGAATTCTGGGAGCTGGAATCCACATGCCTCAAAACGGCTTAAGGTTGTGAAACATTTATTTAAACGTACTCTTTCTCTTGGTTGGGATGACCCGTGTTTAAAAGAATCATGGTTTTCTTCTCTCTTAGGGACCGCCTTGTCCATCACAGACTTACACATAGACCCACTTTTTGCAAAAATGTTGTTATCTTCCTGTACGATAGGAAGATCCAAGTCATTCTGGGGTCCTTCTATACACCAAAAAACGGTCATAAGTCACTTTCTCGCTGCAATTTGCCTGCTCAGCTCTGGGGAGATGTGTGTTTGTGTGTGCCTGTCTGTGTCTTTGTGTGAATAATGCAACCTTTCTGTACGATATCTATATCAGCTGGATGCCGGACCTCCCCAACCCCAGCACTGTAGTTAGTCCTCGACTTACGACGAAAACCGAGCCCCACATTTCTTTTGTCAAGCAAGACAGTTGGAGTGCGGTTTTTTTGCCGCATTTTACGACCTCTCTTGACACCATTGTTAAGTGAATCACTGCCGCTGTTAACACGGTTGTTAAGTGAATCCCGGCTTTCCCATGGACTGTACTCATCGGAAAGGTCGCAAAAGGGAATCAGGTGACCCCGGGACCCTAAGTACGAGTCGGTTGCCCAGCTTCCAAATTTCGATCACGTGACCGTGGAGGACGCTGCAGCGGCCGTTAAATGTGAAAAAACGGCCCTTTTACCAGTGCCGTTATAACTGTGGAACGGTCACTAAACCGAGCGGGTTATAAGCCGAGGACTGCCGGCGGCCAAGTTGTTCTTCCGCTTTTTAAAAATATATATATATATTTAAATTGAAAGTTAAATTCAACCGCCACAAAAACCAGCAGGAAAGATTTAAGGCCGAACCTGCTGGGAGGGGGAAGGGGGGGGGAGAATGGGAATTGTAGTCCGACACCTTGCAAAAACCCAGGGAGGCGGGAAACTCGTTAGCGTGTTCTACCTGCACGGGGAGGGGGGGGGCGGCCAAACTTGGCCTGAATGGCTCACCTGGATTGGGGGAGGGGCTGGTTTCCTCCCGCCGCGTTTCGCTGTTGGTCGGTAACGACCCGCCGGGCACCATCCCCAGGGGCTGCGCCATGACCAGGCTGTGGTCCTCGCCTTTGTCGTCGAAACTGCCCATCAGGGCTTTGCGGATGATGTCCTCCAGCCCCAGGTTGCTGGCCGGGTCGGCTAAGGACGGGCCCCTGGCGCTCACCGAACCTGGGAGGGGAAAGGAGACGTGATGGGTCCAGGGGGAAGGAGGGGGGAGGCTCCTGCGAGAGGCCTCCGGGTAGAGGCTCGGACTGGACAGCGATGTTTCTGTGTGTCGTGTATGTGTGGGTATGGATAGCGGTGGTCTTTGGAGGGCTGAATCCAACGGAAGTTCATGTTGGCCTGTGCGGATTAGTCCACGTTGAAAGGGACAATAAAGTTGCTATTCTATTCCGTTTGGTTCCGTTCCTTTCCATTCCATTCTATTCTCAGTAAAGATTCTATTCTATTCGGTTCTGTTCTATTCTATTCTGTTCTGTAATTCTATTCTATTCTATTCTATTCTATTCTATTCTATTCTATTCTATTCTATTCTATTCTATATTCTATTCCATTCCATATTCTATTCCATTCCCTATTCTATTCTGTTCTGTAATTCTATTCTATTCTATTTTATCCTGTAATTCAATTCAATTCTATTCTATTCTACTCTACTCTACTCTATATCCTGTAATTCTATTCCCATTCCTCTATTCTATTCTATTCTATTCTATTCTATTCTATTCTATTCTATTCTATTCTATTCTATTCTATTCTATTCTATTCTCTGTTTATTTTATTCCATTCCATTCCATTCCATTCCTGATTCTATTCTATTCTATTCTATTCTATTCTATTCTATTCTATTCTATTCTATTCTATTCTATTCTATATTCTATTCCATTCCATATTCTATTCCATTCCCTATTCTATCCTGTTCTGTAATTCTATTCTATTCTATTTTATCCTGTAATTCAATTCAATTCTATTCTATTCTACTCTACTCTATATCCTGTAATTCTATTCCCATTCCTCTATTCTATTCTATTCTATTCTATTCTATTCTCTGTTTATTTTATTCCATTCCATTCCATTCCATTCCTGATTCTATTCTATTCTATTCTACAATCTGTTTATTCCATTCCATTCCATTCCTGTTTCTATTCTATTCTAATTTTATTCCATATTCTATTCTATTCTATTCTATTCTTATTCCATATTCTATTCTATTCTATTCCTAATTATTCTATTCTCTTCTATTCTATTCCTAATTATTCTATTCTATTCTATTCTATTCTATTCTATTCTATTCTATTCTATTCTATTCTATTCTATTCTATCCTATTCTACAATCTGTTTATTCTATTCCATTCCATTCCATCCTGTAATTCAATTCAATTCAATTCAGTCCTGTCCTGTCCTTTAATTCTATTCTATTCTGTTCTGCTCGTTTCTGGAGTCCTTACCTGAGGTGGTGACTGCTGGCAAGTTAAATATTTCTGTCCCAGGTTGAGCGGCTGCTGTTCACAGAGAGAGAAGGAAGAGACACGGGTTACTTTCCAAGGCTGAAGAGATCAATGACACCGACAGGAGAAGAGAACATGGGTAACTCAGGGTCAAACTGCAGGGGCGCTCCCTGAAATGGGTGCTTTTCTTGCAGACGTTTCATGACCCAACTAGGTAATGTCATCAGTGCTGGGGAAGGAATGGGGCTGGGGGGGGTATGGATAAGGAGGAGGAGGAGGACTGTAGGCCCTGTGCTGCTCTTTGATGCTTCCTTGCAGACGTTTCATGACCCAACTAGGTAACGTCATCAGTGCTACAAGAGAGTAGGGTTTGCTCTCTGTTGACATACAATAGCTTGCGCTGCTGCCAATGTTGGAGTTGGGGCTGTTTCTTTGTTACTTTGATTGGGGTATGGTTTTTCTGCTTGTGGCTGTCAGAACGGGACAACCAGCCATGGGACAATTCAACAATTCCGTTAAATTGTTTAAAATAATTTAAAGAATGATTTTAATTTTTGTCACTCGCACATCGTGTTGTCCCTCCATTCGCACCCTTTCTATAGTGATTCTATTCCACCATTTCTTCGATATTAGTGTAAAACCCTTGTCCCACAGTGATTGGGCCATGGCGGCTTCTCCTAGACCTGCCTGGTGTTAATCCCTGCTTTTCTTTGTGTTGGATGTTGAAGAGGATATTTCCTGGTCTTTTTTATTTGGAAACTGATCCAAGAGAGAAGCAACCTGGAATTAAAGAGAAACTTCCTGACAGTGAAGACAATCGACCAGTGGAACAACCCGCCTCCAGAAATTGCGGGCGTTCCATCGCTGGAGATTTTTAAGAAGAAACTGGACAGTCACTTGCCTGAGATATTATAGGTTCTCCTCCTTGAGCAGGGGGCTGGACTAGAAGACCTCCAAGGTCCCTTCCAATTCAATTCAATTCTATCCTATCCTATTCCTGTTCTTATTCTATTCTATTCTATTCTTATTCTATTCTATTTTCTATTCTATTCTTATTCTATACTATTTTCTATTCTATATTTTAATTCTATTCTATTCTATTCCTATTCTATTCTGTTCTGTTCTATTCCCTTTTTAGATTCTTATTGTATCTTTTGAATGGTGTGCAAATGTGGTTTATCTCTAGGTGCCTGTGGATGGCTGATAGTCCGTTGGTCTACTGACAAACTCCACCCCTATATAAATAAACAGCACACCCGACCCTTTCTTACACTGATGGTGTTCCCTAGTTGGGTCACGAAACTTCAGTAAGAAAACCACCAAATTCAAAGAGCAATTCAATTCGATTCAATTCTATCCTATCCTATTCCTGTTCTTATTCTATTCTATTCTATTCTTATTCTATTTTCTATTCTATATTTTAATTCTATTCTATTCCTATTCTATTCTATTCTGTTCTGTTCTATCCTATCCTATTCCTGTTCTTATTCTATTCTATTCTATTTTCTATTCTATTCTTATTCTATACTATTTTCTATTGTATATATTTTAATTCTATTCTATTCTATTCTATTCTATTCTGTTCTGTTCTGTTCTGCTGTTCTATTCTAATCTGTTCTGTTCTGTCCTGTCCTATCCTATTCCTGTTCTTATTCTATTCTATTCTATTCTATTCTATTCTATTCTATTCTATTCTATTCTATTCTATATTCTATATTCTATATTCTATTCTATTCTATTCCTATTCCTATTCTATTCTATTCTGTATTTTAATTCTATTCTATTCTGTTCTGTTCTGTTCCCTTTTTAGATTCTTATTATATCTTTTGAATGGTGTGCAAAGGTGGTTTATCTCTAGGTGCCTGTGGATGGCTGATAGTCCGTTGGTCTACTGACAAACTCCACCCCTATATAAATAAACAGCACACCCGACCCTTTCTTACACTGATGGTGTTCCCTAGTTGGGTCACGAAACGTCAGTAAGAAAACCACCAAATTCAAAGAGCACCAAGGACCCCACAGAGTTCTCCTCCTCCTCCCCTCCGCAAACCCCACTTCCTCCTAGCTGGGTCATGAAATATCTGCAAGGAAACCACCAAGGTCAAGAGAGCACGAAAGACCCCTTAGCAGTCCTCCAGCTGAGAGAGCACCCAGGACCCCCACAGTCCTCCTCCAAAAACCCACCTTCCTTCGAGCACTGATGATGTTCCCTAGCTGGGTCATGAAACGTCTGCAGGAAAGCCACCAAGCTCAGAGAGCAGCAGGGACCCCCACAGTCGTCCTCCTCCTCCTCCTCCCCTCACAACCTCTCCCACCCTCCTAGCCCTGATAACATACCCTAGTTGGGTCAGGAAACGTCTGCAGGAAAGCCACCCAGCTGAGAGAGCACCCAGGACCCCCACAGTCCTCCTCCAAAAACCCACCTTCCTTCTAGCCCTGATGATGTTACCTAGCTGGGTCATGAAACGTCTGCAGGAAAGCCACCCGGCTCAGAGAGCACCCAGGACCCCACAATCCTCCTCCTCCTCCCTTCTAGCCCTGATGACGTTACCTAGTTGGGTCAGGAAACGTCTGCAGGAAAACCACCCAGCTCAGAGAGCACCCAGGACCCCCACAGTCCTCCTCCAAAAACCCACCTTCCTTCTAGCCCTGATGATGTTACCTAGCTGGGTCAGGAAACGTCTGCCGGAAAGCCACCCGGCTCAGAGAAGCACCCGGGACCCCCGGAGAAAAGGGGGGGGCGGGCTGGGGGGAATGAAAAGGAAGAAGACCTCCGAGGAAAACCAGTCCTACCCATTTCGGATTCGCTTCCCCCGCACGAGTTCAGCTTACGAAAGATCTCCTGCTTCTTCGACTTCACCATGGGCGATGTGTTCTCCAGCTTGGTGAAGAAGGAAGGCAGGTAAGCGATGTTGCCCGGAGAACGGGAGTCGGTCCTGCGAGGAGCCAAAGAAGGAAGCGAGAGAGAGAGAGAGAGAGAAAAAAATAAATAATACATCAAAATAAAAAACGCCTGCTGGACCAGAAGGAAAGCATGTTCCGCCCCCTTCTGCCTCGCACGCTTTCAAACAGCTTGACTCCCCTCTTCTTTGGGGCAGCCCCTGAGATACTGGAAGGCTGCTATCCTGTCCCCCCTCGTCCTTCTCGTCATTAAACAAGACAGACCCAATTCCAGCAACCCTTCCTTATATGCTTTGGCCTCCAGTCCCCTGATCATGTTTGTTGCTCTTCTCTGCACTCTTTCTAGAGCAGTGGTTCTCAACCTTTTTAATGCCGTGACCCCCCCCACCGGTTGTAAGTCGAGGACTACTCAACCGGTCGTAAGTCGAGGACTACTCCACTGGTGCAGCACCGTTTGCAGAATGGGACTTTTGGCGGGCTCAGCAGGGCAGAGACAGCCTGGACAATTCCTATTGGCTTTTGAAAGCCAATAGAATGAGACTCTATTCAAGAGAGTCTATTCTATTGGCTTTCAAAAGCCAATAGAATAAAAGGGAGTAGCACAGCTAAGGAAAAGGGGGAAAAAATGGCGGACTGCGTTGTTTGGCGACCCCCGTGAAAGGGTCGTTCGACCCCAAATGGGGTCCTGACCCACAGATGGAGAACCACTGCTCTAGAGTCTCAACATCATTTTTAACAGAACGGCAGAGTTGGAAGGGACCTTCCAAATCAAGACTGACTGCAATGAGCAATCAGTACAGATTCAATCCAATCCAATCCAATCCAATCCAATCCAATCCAATCCATCCATCCATCCATCAGAACACAGCTGGAACGGACCTTGGACGTCTTCCAGTCCAGGGGTCCTCAACCTTCGCAAATTTTAAGACTTGTGGTCTTCAACTCCCAGAATTCCTCAGCCAGGCACGCTGGCCGTGGAATTCTGGGAGTTGACGTCCACAAGCAGGGGTCTTCCAACTGGGCCCTTTTATGACTTGTGGACTTTAACTCCCAGAATTCCTCAGCCAGGCACGCTGGCTGAAGCATTCTGGGAGTTGAAGTCCACAAGTCTTAAAGTTGCCACGGTTGTTCTAGTCCAGCCCCCTGCTCAAGCAGGAGAACCTGTACCGTTCCAGACCGGTGGCTGTCAATCTTGATCCATCAGAATAGAGCTGGAAGGGACCTTGGAGGTCCTCTAGTCCAGCCCCCTGCTCAAGCAGGAGACCCTCTACCATTCCAGACAGGTGGCTATCCAGTCTCTTCTTCAAAGCTTCCAGTGTTGAAACACCCACGACGTCTAGTGGCAAGCAGTTCCCCTGGCTCGTTGGCCCACCAACCCCTTTGCAAGTCCAGCCCAACCCAGCCCAGCTACCTCTGCTCCAAAGGCTCCGGCCTCTGCGACACCAACAGGTAGTTGTCTTGCTTCTCGTGGGCCGCCGGCGCCTGCGGTGGAGAGATCGGCTCGTAGGACTCCGAGGAGACGTGGCTTCTCTCGGGGGACTTCCCAAGCCTGGGGGGTGAGGTGGGGGGGGGGGGAGACACACAAGCGACAAAAGTCACCCTTTTATTCAGAATGCAAACTTCCCCGGCGCAGAGTCCAGCCAGAAACGATCAGTTCAGCGAAAGATAAAAAGAAAAGATCACGCGATGCAAATGCGGGGAGTCCTCGACTTACGAACGTTAACTCAGGCTGAAACTTGTATTGCTAAGGGAAAACCTTTCTTCGGTGGGTTTTGCCCCGTTTGACGACCTTCCGTGCCAGGCTCGTTAAGGGACTCAATGCAGTTGTTAAGATAGTAGCCCGGTTGTAAAGTGAATCAGGAAGGGAGGGAGGGAGGGAGGGAGGAAAGGAGGAAGAAGGGAGGGAGGGACTGAGGGAGGGAGGGAAGATGGAAGGAAGGAAGGAAAGAAAAAAAGAAAGGAAGGAAAGGAGAGGGAGGGAGGAAGGAAGAAGAAAGGAAGGGACTGAGGGAGGGAGGGAGGGAGGGAAGATGGAAAAAAGGAAGGAAGGAGAGGGAGGGAGGGAAGAAGGAAGGAAGAAAGGGAGGGAGGGAAGAAGATGGAAAAAAGGAAGGAAGGAAGGAAGGAAGGAAGGAGAGGGACGGAGGGAGGGAAGATGGAAGGAAGGAAGGAGAGGGAGGGAGGGAAGAAGGAAGGGAAGGAGGGAAGAAGGAAGGAGGAAGGAAGGGACTGAGGGAGGGAGGGAAGAAGATGGATGGATGGAAGGAAGGAGAGTGAAAGGGAGGCAGGAAGAAGAAAGGAAGGAAAGGACTGAGGGAAGATGGAAAAAAAGAAGGAAGGAAGGAGGGAGGCAGGGAAGAAGGAAGAAAGAAAGCGAGGGAGGGAAGAAGGAAGGGAGGGAGGGACTGATGGGAAGGAAGGAAGGAGGAAGGAAGGGACTGAGGGAGGGAGGCAGGAAGAAGAATGGAAGGAAGGAGAGTGAGAGGGAGGCAGGAAGAAGAAAGGAAGGAAGGAAGGAAGGAAGGAAGGAAGGAAGGAGAGGGACAGAGGGAGGGAGGGAAAATGGAAGGAAGGGAGGGAGCGAAGAAGGAAGGGAGGGAGGGAGGGACTGAGAGAGGGAGGGACTGAGAGGGAGGGAAGAAGGAAGAAAGGAAGGAAAGAGAGAGGTCAGAGAGTTAAGGGAAGGCAGGGAAAAAGGGAAGGAACAGAATGGGAAACAGAAAGTGGAAAGAAGCAAAGAAAGAGATGAGAGAGGAAGGGAAGGGAAGGGAGAAGAGAACAGGGTTATTATTACCTTCCCCCTCTTTTCTCAGAGAGGTTTTCGGGGGACATCCGGGCGCCCGGGCGCTGGTGGGGGGCGGCCTGCACCTGGATGTCCGGGCTGTAGCGGTTCGAAGCCTTGGGCCGGGGGCTCGGCGTGACGGAGGTCAGAGCCGAGCTCTGGAATGTGCTGGTGGGCGTCGGGAGGGAAGGCTGGGCGGAGGCCTGGCTGCGGGCAAAATCCTGCGTGATGATTTGCTGGGCCAGCGACGAGCAGATCCGAATAAAAAGAGGGGGGGGGGAGGAAGAGAGAAAAATCACCGGTTAGCCAGCTTTCCTTTTCAAAACTCCAGCCAGAATCAAGAATCAAAAGCATGACCCACACGAGATGAATTGTGGGGTCCTTGGTGCTCTCTGAGTTGGGTGTGTGTGTGTGTATGTGGTTCTTTCAGACGTTTCATGACCCAGCTAAGTAACGTTATCCGTGTCAGAAGGAAGTGGGGATTGTGGAGGAGGAGGAGGAGGAGGGCAAGTGTGGGGTCCTAGTTGGTTTTCTTGCAGACGTTTCATGACCCAACTAGGGAACATGATCATTGTTAGTTAGAAGAGAGAGGGGTTTGCAGAGAGGAGCAGCATGAGGAGGAGGAGGAGGACGACGACTGTGGGGGTCCCTGATGCTCTCTGAGCTGGGTGGTTTTCTTGCAGACGTTTCATGACCCAACTAGGGAACATCATCAGTGCTAGAAGGGAGGAGGAGGAGGAGGAGACAAAAGAATGAAAGGAGGGAAGACCAAGAGGAGAGAGAAGAGGATTCTGGAGTCTTTACTGATCTCTGAGCTAGGTGGTTTTCTTGCAGACGTTTCATGACCCAACTAGGTAACATCATCAGTGCTATAAGGGAGGAGGAGGAGGAGGAGGAAGGAAGGAAGGGAGGGAGGGAGGGAGGGAGGAAGGAAGGAAGGAAGGAAGGAAGGAAGGAAGGAAGGAAGGAAGGAAAGGATCCTTGGTGCTCTCTGCGCTTGGTGGTTTTCTTGCAGACGTTTCATGACCCAACTAGGGAACATCATCAGTGTCAGAAGGGAGTGTGGGGTTTGCTCCTTGTTGATATGCAGTGACTACAGCCAACAACAACTGAATCAAGGAGCTACCAAGAAAAAAACAACACTCAAATCAACACTGACGTGGGGAGCCACTTGTATTAAAACAGAGAGCAAGCCCTCCTCCCTCCTTCTAGTGGTGAGGATGATGTTCCCTAGTTGGGTCATGAAACGTCTGCAAGAAAGTAGCCAAGCTCAGAGAGCACCCAGGACCCCCCACAGTCGTCCTCCACCACCACCAACTCCTCTTGTTCCCTCCTCCAACCTCCCCTTACTCCCTTATAGCACTGATGATGTTACCTAGTTCGATAATGAAACATCTGCAAGAAAACACCCAAGATCAGAGAGCACCACGGACCCCCATAGTCCTAGTCCTTTCTGCACAATCCTCTCCCTCCCAGCACTGATGATGTTACCTAGTTGGGTCATGAAATGTCTGCAAGAAAACAGCCAAGCTCAGAGAGCATCAGGACCCCCACAGTAGTCTTCCTCCTCTTCCTCCTCCTCCTCCTCCTCTCTGCAAACCCCACTCCCTCCTAGCACTGATGATGTTATCTAGTTCGATAGTGAAACATCTGCAAGAAAACAGCCAAGATCAGAGAGCACCAAGGACCTACGGTCGTCATCTCCTCCTCCTCCTCTCTACAAACACCCTCCCTTGTAGCCCTGATGATGTTACCTAGTTGGGTCATGAAACGTCTGCAAGGAAACCGGCAAGCTCAGAGAGCACCAAGGACCCCACAGTCCTCCTCCTCCTCCTCCTCCTCCTCCTCCTCCTCCTCCTCCCTGCTCCTCCTCCTCCTTCAACCCCCCACTCCCTCCTAGCACTGATGATATTACCTAGTTTGATAATGAAACATCTGGAAGAAAATAGCCAAGATCAGAGAGCACCAAGGACCCCACAGTCCTCATCTCCTCCTCCTCCTCCTCCTCCTCCTCCTCCTCCTCCTCCTCCTCCTCCTCCTCCTCCCTCTGCTCCTCCTCCTTCAACCCCCCACTCCCTTCTAGCACTGATCCTGTTACCTAGTTTGATAATGAAACATCTGCAAGAAAATAGCCAAGATCAGAGAGCACCAAGGACACACGGTCGTCACCTCCTCCTCCTCCTCCCCCCTCCTCCAACCCCCCACTTCCTTCTGAGGTTCCCTAGTTGGGTCATGAAACATCTTTCAGAAGACCAGCAAACTCAGAGCGCGCTCAGAGGCCTCCTCTCCTCACCAAGGGACCCCAAGTGCAAACTTACGCAGATGTGGTCGGCCAGGGTGATCAAGCGGTGAGTCCGAGGCACGGGGCCCATCCCCTCGCCCTGGGCCGGCGGAGGGGCTGGCTGTGGCGCCGGTGGTGCCGGTGGTGGCTGGGCCGACTGTTGCTGTGGCGAGGGCGAGTCCTGCGAAGGCCTGTAAGGATGGCTGGGCCCCTCGTACTGGCGGCTGCAGTCTCCTACGGGTTCGAAAGGAAAGGGAGAGAGATTCGCACGGGGTGCAGCTTGGGAAAAAAAAACCCCGCTGAAATGGGCGGTGGGCTTCCTCCGCCCAAAATACAGGGAGTCCTCAACTTATGACCCCAAAATGTCCGTTACTAAGCGAGACAGTGGCTAAGTGAGCTTTGCCCCATTTTACCACCTAATCTCGTTCATAGTTAAGTGAGACACACGGTTAGTAAGTGAATCCGGCTTCCCACATTTGACTTTGTTTGTCAGAAGGTCGCAAAAGGGGATCACGTGACTCCCCTCCCCCGGGACAATGTGTCCGTCGTATGTATGAGTCAGTGGCCAAGTGTCCGCATTCTGATCAGGTGATCACGGGGACGCTGCCACGGTCGTTAAGGATGAGTAGTGGTCATGAGTCACGTTCTTCCAGTGTTGTTGTAACTTTGAACGGTTACTAAGTGAACTGTCGTAAGTTGAGGACTAGCTGTAGCTCTGAGGTCAATTCTTCTGCTTCTTCCGAGAAGCGACCGGATGGGAGGCGTTGTTCCTTCCCTTAATTGGCGTCTTTCAGGAGGGTTAAGTTTTGGAGGATTTGCTATAGTAAGGACTGTTTCGTTCCCCTGTTTATTTAAATGTTTAAACCAGGGGTCTTCCAATTTGGCCCTTTGATGACTTGTGGACTTCAACTCCCAGAATTCCTCAGCCAGGATGCTTTAAGACAGGGGCCTTCCAACTTGGCCCTTTTATGACTTGTGGACTTCAACTCCCAGAATTCCTCAGCCAGGATGCTTTAAGACAGAGATCTTCCAACTTGGCCTTTTTAGGACTTGTGGACTTCAACTCCCAGAATTCCTCAGCCAGGCACACTGGCTGGGGAATTCTGGAAGTGGAAGTCCACCCATCTTAAAGCATCCTGGCTGAGGAATTCTGGGAGTTGAACGAACGAGGTTGCCGTTCTCCGGGCTGGCCGTCAACCCCGAAGAGTGGAGCAGCTGGAGGAAAGTTCTTGGTCTCAATCTTAGCCTAGTCCAGGGGTTCTTAACCTTTTTGAAGGAATCGCCCCCTTGAGCCAATGAGGAAGTTGTCATCGCCCCCCTCCCCCAACACAACCTCTCAATCGCAACATAGGAAATAATTCTTCAATTTATGCAAATCCTTGTTTTGTTTCCTTTAAAATTGTCATCAGGACATAGCGATGCAAATAATTTATTTCCAGTCTTTTCCCCATATCTCCCCTATTCTGGCCAATGGCGTGCCACTGTATGGGTAGAGGCCGCTGCGCAACGCGCATGAAGATAAGCGATGCGCCTTCATATATGTACGGCATTCTGTACTGAAGCTAGCTAGAGCAGTGGTTCTCAGCCTTTTTAATGCCGCGACCCACCCCCAACCGGTCGTAAGTCGAGGACTACTCAACCGGTCGTAAGTCGAGGACTACTCCACTGGTGCAGCACCGTTTGCAGAATGGGACTTTTGGCGGGCTCAGCAGGGCAGAGACAGCCTGGACAATTCCTATTGGCTTTGGAAAGCCAATAGAATTAGACTCTATTCAAGAGAGTCTCTTCTATTGGCTTTCAAAAGCCAACAGAATAAAAGGGAGTAGCACAGCTAAGGAAAAGGGGGGAAAAAATGGCGGACTGCGTTGTTTGGCGACCCCCGTGAAATGGTCGCTCGACCCCAAATGGGGTCCCGACCCACAGGTGGAGAACCACTGAGCTAGAGGAACATTTGGAAACACAATTCAATCCACGAATAGCCAGCGATCTGATGTTTTTGTACGACAGATATACAGCCATTCACTGTACGAAAAAGTCTCAAAAGCGTCCCCAAAACTCCTCGCTCCATCGCCCCCATATCGCCCCCCTTTTCGTTCCATCGCCCCCCTGAAAAATGAAATCCCGCCCCCTGTGGGGCGATATTGCCCAGGTTAAGAACCACTGGCCTAGACCACCATTTGACCAGGATGATATAAGTTCTCCTGTCTTGAGCAGGGGGTTGGACTAGAAGACCACTGAGGTCCCTCCCAGCCCTAAGAATCTATGTTCCAAATCTGGGCAGCCCCGTTTTGCAAGCCGAAAGCCACATTCTCCGTCCTAGAAACAAACTTACTTTCTCCTTGGCTCATTTTGGGGGGCTCCTGTGGGTAAGGAGGCATCTTTTCCTGAGGGGGGGCAGGGGAGTTGGCGGGGCTGATCACCTCGATCGCATCTCTGGAGGGTTCGTATCGGTGGGAAGAGGAGGAGACTGTGGAAGAAAGAGGAAGAGGAGAGAAAAGACGATAGCCATTTAGATTAACAGGGGTTCTCAACCTTGGCAACTTTTAAGACTTGTGGACTTCAACTCCCAGAATTCCTCAGCCAGCAAAGCTGGCTGAGGAATTCTGGGAAATGAAGTCCACAAGTCTTAAAGTGGCCAAGGTTGAGAACCCCTGATTTAGAAGGAGGTTTATGCTGCTTCTCATTTCAGAAAACTCTGCAGCATTTGACTGTGTTATTCCAGAATAGACACTGTCCTTTTCCTAAACTAGTAGGACACAGTGAATTCTAGTCCCGCTTTAGCCGTGAAAGCTGACTGGGTGACTTTGGGCCAATCACCAGGAGACGGTGAGTTCTAGTCCCGCCTTAGCCATGAAAGCCGGCTGGTTGATTTTGGGCCAATCACCAGGAGACGGAAAATTGTAGTCCCGCCTTAGACATGAAAACTGGCTGGCTGACTCTGGGCCAATCACCAGGAGACAGTGAGTTCTAGTCCCGCCTTATGCATGGAAGCTGGCTGAGTGATTCTGAGCCAATCACCAGGAGACAGTGAGTTCTAGTCCCGCCTTAGACATGGAAGCCAGCTGGGTGACTTTGGGCCAATCACCAGGAGACGGTGAGTTCTAGTCCCGCCTTAGGCATGGAAGCCGGCTGGGTGACTCTGGGCCAATCACCAGGAGACGGTGAGTTTTAGTCCCGCCTTAGGCATGAAAGCTGGCTGACTTTGGGCCAATCACCAGGAGACAGAGAATTCTAGTCCCGCCTTAGGCATGAAAGCTGGCTGAGTGACTCTGAGCCAATCACCAGGAGACAGTGAGTTTTAGTCCCGCCTTAGTCATGAAAGCTGGTTGGCTAACTTTGGGCCAATCACCAGGAGACGGTGAGTTCTAGTTCCGCTTTAGTCACGATAGTGACTGACTGACAAGAGACAGGGAGTTCTAGTCCTGCTTAGCTACGAAAGCCGCCTGGTGACCTTGGGCGTGTCTCTCTCTCTCTCTCTCCGCCCAACCCACCTCACAGGGTTGTCGTAGGCAAACGCGCTTCCAACTACTCTATCCCCAAACCGCCCCGCCGACCACCCAGGTGAGAAAAAAAATAAATAAAAAAAGAAATCCACCCAGACGGACAAACGGAAAGGGACCGTACGGCTGCCGGAAGAATCCGAGCTTTGTGAGCTGCGATCCCGGGCGTCCTTGTCGGAGGCGATCTGCCGGGTGATGATCACGTCGATGAAGTTGGCGGCGGTGATGGTGGTTTTGCCCCGCGTGCGCAGCTCCTCCTCGTACTTAGAGATGGAGGGGGGTCCTTTGTCCTTCCCGGCCTCGGAGTAGACGGCCGAAGACGGCAGATTCTGGGACTTGGCGCTGGAAAAAGCCGCCGAGGCCGATGAGGTGTAAGGACCCGGCGCTCCCCGCCTCTCCCCGTCCAGCGCTTTCGGCTCCATCGGCTGCGGCGGCGGCTCGCTCACCACCGAGGAACGGCGCCCCAGATTCTCCTCTATCCGGCCCCCCTCGTGCTTGCCCTCCTTGGCCTTGGCCACTTCCATCTGCGGGGCGGAGGCGGCCGCGTCCACCAGGGCCGCCAGGGCGTCGGCTGCGGTGCTGTAGCGTGAGGCCGGCAGGCCTTGGGTGATGGAGGGCGCGCCGGGGGGCAGCTGCCTGTTGGGGAAGGGAAGGAGGAGGCAGAGAGAGAGAAAGAGAGAGAAATTGCAGGGTTAAATCTGGTCTCAGGCCTTTGGGTGTTTCTGCAGCTGTGAAGAGGGAGGTTGAGGGTGGGAGGAGACACCCATTAGGGTCCCTTCTGGGGGGGGGAGCTGGGTTTAAGAGGGAATACGTCTACGGGGTTGCTGTCTTTAAATCCAGGGTTAGGGGTTACCAGGAGACAGAGGGGGAGGGAGGGAGGGAGGGAGAGAGGGGGGAAGGAAGAAAGGAAGGAAGGAAGGAAAAAAGGGAGTGAGTGAGAACGGAAAAGGGAGGGAAGAAGAAAGAGAAAGAAGGGGGAAGGAAGGAAAAGGGAGGGAGGGAGGAAATGGAAGGGAGAAAAAAAGGAAGGAAGGAAAAAAGGGATGGAGTGAGAAAGGAAAAGGGAGGGAAGAAGAAAGAGAAAAAAGAAGGGGGAAGGAAGGAAGGAAAAGGGAGGGAGGAAGGAAATGGAAGGGAGAAAAAGAGGAAGAAAGGAAGGGAGGAAGGAAAGAAAAAGAGAAGGGAGGGAAGGAGAAAGGAAGTGTGGAAAAAAGGGAGGGAGGGAGGGGGGGAGGAAAAAGGGGAAGGAGGAAGGGAAAAGGAAAAAAAAGAGAGAGGAAGGAAGGAAGGAAAAGGAAAAAGAGGGAGGGAGGAAAAGGAAAGGGGAGGGAGGAAGGAAGGATATCGGAGAAAAAGAGGAAGGAAGGAAGGAAGAAAGAAAGAAAGAAAGGAAGAAAAAGAGAAGGGATGGAAGGAGGAAGGAAGTGTGGAAAAAAGGGATGGAGGGAGGAAAAAGAAAGGGGAAGAAGGAAGGGAAAAGGAAATAAGAGAGGAAGGAAGGAAGGAAAAGGAAAAAGAGGGAGGGAGGGAGGAAAGAAAGGGAGGGAGGAAAAGGAAAGGGGAGGGAGGAAAGAAAAAAGGAAAAGGAAAAAAGGGAGAGGGAGGATGGAAAAAGGAAAGGAAAAAGGGGGGAGGGAAGGACGAAGGAAGGGAGGAAGGAAAAGGAATGGAAAAAAGGAGGAAGGGAGCAGTTTGGCAGAAAACTGGAAGTTACTCAAACAGCGCCAGAGCAAGAAAATGGGCTTCCTTAACAACCACGGCACTCGTTTAACGACCGCGGCAGAAAGATCAGCTGTCCACCCCAGTTTATGACCGTCGCAACGTGTGACTCTTAACAGGCAGGCTCCATTAAGGTCCTATGACAAGGACTGCCTGTAGCCTTTCTCCAATCCCACCTCACCCCCCACCCCATCCCCGAGCGATCCTAGAGATGCTACACCACCACCACCACCACCACCGCCTGGCAACCCAGGCTGAAATTCCCGAGACGTACATGATGCGCAGCTGGGCGGCGGGGTCCAGCGGGGTGATGACGCTGGTCCCGTTGGAGCCCTGAAAGATGCTGGGCCGTTGCTGGAGGATGGACTCCTGGCTCCGGACGGAGGGCGACGGTGAGCGGACGTAGCCGTGGCTGCCTCCTTTCCCCGGCTGCTCGGCGCCTTAGGAAGAGAAACCAAATGTACAGGTACAGTATAGGGGGTACCTGGCTCAATAGTAGTAACTGTGAGAGGGACCTCGGAGTCCTAGTGGACGATCCCTTAAATATGAGCCAGCCGTGTGCTGCAGCTGCCAAAAAGGCCAACACAGAGCTAGGCTGCATTAACAGAGGGATAGAATCAAGATCACGTGGAAGTGTTAATACCACTTTACAAGGCCTTGGTAAGGCCACACTTGGAATACGGCGTCCAGTTTTGGTCACCACGATGTAAAAAAGATGTTGAGACTCTACAAAGAGTGCAGAGAAGAGCAACAAAGATGATTAGGAGACTGGAGGCTAAAACATATAAGGAACGTTTGCAAGAACTGAGTATACCCAATCTAGTGAAAAGAAGGACGAGGGGGGACATGATAGCAGTGTTCCAGTATCCCAGGGGCTGCCCCAAAGAAGAGGGAGTCAAGCTATTCTCCAAAGCACCTGAAGGCAGAACAAGAAGCAACGGATGGAAACAGATCAAGGAGAGAAGCAACCTAGAACTAAGGAGAAACTTCCTGACAGTGAGAACAATTAACCAGTGGAACAACCTGCCTCCAGAAGCGGTGAATGCTCCAACACTGGAAGTTTTTAAGAAGAAACTGGACAGCCATTTGTCTGAAATGGTATAGGGTTTCCTGCCTGAGCAGGGGGTTGGACTTGATGACCTCCAAGGTCCCTTCCAATTTTATTATTATTATTAAACTGAATCAATAGATGGAGAACCGGGGCTCTGACAGTCACCCGTTGCTTCCCAAAGATGGCTGGAAGTCCTCAGCTTACAACCATTCCTTTTGGGACCGTTCCAAGTTACAATGGCACTCCAGAAAGGGACTTGAGACCAGGTCCTCGCACTTGTGACCGCTGCAACCTCCTCACGGTCACACGATCCAAATTGGGACGCTCGGATTTGCAAAACTTTTTGCGGCGTCCTGGGATCAAGGGATGACCTTTTGCTCCCCACAGAAAAAGCGGGAAGCCGGATTCCCATAATGACTACGTGATTCGTTTTAACGACGGCAATGATTTGCTTAACAACCGTGTC
The DNA here is from genome assembly GCA_024509115.1 of Crotalus helleri. Classification (NCBI taxonomy): domain Eukaryota; kingdom Metazoa; phylum Chordata; class Lepidosauria; order Squamata; family Viperidae; genus Crotalus; species Crotalus helleri. The sequence continues at coordinate 1,555,126 of JAKSXO010000065.1, read as the reverse complement.
CAAAAAAAAGAAAGAAAAAGTTGGTAAAATCGGTCGCAATTTTATTTTTTTTTAGTATGGAATTTATTGGCTGCCCGTCGCGATTGAAAGCGACTCTGGGAGGTTTCTAGCATACGAACAACTGTATTGCTTAGCAACGAAAATTCTGGTCCCGATTTGCGGTCGTTAAGCCGAGGACTACCTGTATGGTGGATTTTTTCCCCACTGATCTGGTTCTTTCTAGGTGACTTGGACTACCATTTCCATCAGTCTTGGGCAGAACGGTCCAAGGATTGGGGGACGATTCTGCCTACGGATTCTTTTTGGTTGTTGTCGAAAGTTGTCGAGAGGAATTATTGAGTGTGTCATTTGCCGGTTTGTGACTGTTGGGTTTGGCACAGTATGGGAAATGGGACAGCTACGGACTTCAACGGAATAGTTAGGACTGCACAAAACACACTCGCAACCAGCCTGCCTTCCATGGAGGACCTGAACACCGCACAAACCAGAAAGAAAATATCTAGAGTCCTCACCACCCAGACATAAAAATATTGCAACTTCTCCCTTCCGGAGGGCGCAATAGAGCATTGCACACCAAAACAACTAGACAGGAGGACAGGTTTTTTTCCCCCCCGCCATGCTGAACACCCAATTCACACAAAACTGTCAAAACATCTAGTAGGGCAGTATTACTCTTTATCTGCTCATCTTTCCTATTGTCTATTTCCTTAACTTGTTGTTATAAATGTGTTGCTTTGTATCTTAGGATTTATGCTTTTATTTAGTTACCTTATGACTATCAATGAGTGTTGTATCTTAGGATTTATGATGATTGTATTTTATGATTGTGCTCGTGATTGATCGCTTGTATGTACACTAAGAGCTTCTGCACCGGAGACAAATTCCTTGTGTGTCCAATCACACACCTGGCCAATAAAGAATTCCATTCCATTCCATTCCTATTCTGTTCTATTCTATTCTATTCCTGTTCTGTTCCGTTCCATTCCAATTCCATTCCATTCCAATTCCTGTTCTGTTCCGTTCCATTCTAATTCTAATTCATTCCATTCCATTCCTATCTTATCCCATTTTCCATTATTTCCATTTCCATTATTCCCATTCTATTCTATTCTATTCTATTCTATTCTATTCTATTCTATTCTATTGGTATTCCTTGTTCTCCATTCCATTCCATTCCATATTCTGTTCTATTCTATTCCAATTCCAATTCCAATTCCAATTCCAATTCCAATTCCAACTCTATTCTATTCTATTCTATTCTATTCTATTCTATTCTATTCTATTGGTATTCCTTGTTCTCCATTCCATTCCATTCCATATTCTGTTCTATTCTATTCTATTCCAATTTCAATTCCAATTCCAACTCTATTCTATTCTATTCTATTCTATTCTATTCTATTCTATTCTATTCTATTCTATTCTATTCTATTCTATTCTATTCTATTCTATTCTATTCTATTCTATTCTATTCTATTCTACTCCATTGGTATTCCTTGTTCTCCATTCCATTCCATATTCTGTTCTATTCTATTCCAATTTCAATTCCAATTCCAACTCTATTCTATTCTGTTCTATTCTATTCTATTCTATTCTATTCTATTCTATTCTATTCTATTCTATTCTATTCTATTCTATTCTATTCTATTCTATTCTATTCTATTCTATTCTATTCTATTCTATTCTATTCCATTCCACTGTATTCCATTCTATATTTTATTCCATTCCATTCCATAGTCTATTCCGTTCTGTTCTAGGTGACAAAGCCCAAAGAAGCAGCCGGAGCTTACCTGGGCGAAGGTAGAGGTCGGTGGGAGTTGATGAGATTCTCTCCCGCTCCCGTTCTCGTTCCTTCTCCCTCTCCCTCTCTGCACTGGCAACCACGGAGGCCGGCAGGTGAGACGGGTGCCCTGCAGATCAAAAGAGAAGAGACATGGGGCTTTTAGAGAAGCTTGACAGGTGGATTACCGGGAGTCCTCAACTTCATGACCACGACGTTTCTGTCGCCAAGCGAGACAGCTGTTAAACGAATTTCGCCTCACTTTACAACCTCGCTCACTGCAGTTGTGAAGCGAATCATGGCAGTCGTTAAGTAAGTATCGCGGCTCTTAAATGAACACGGCTTCCCCCACTGAGTTTGCTTGGTCTGAAGGACGCAAAAGGGGGTCACGTAACACCCCTGGGACTCTGCCACCGTCATAAATGTGAACCACTTGCCAGGCGTCCGAATTTTTATCACGTGACCAGGGGGAATGCTGTTAAGAGTCGCTAAGTGTGAAAAACTTAACCTGTGATTCATAAATCACTTTTTTCCCCAGGACGGTCGTATCTTTGAACAGTCACAGAGCGAACGATTGTGAAGTCAAGGCAGGCCTGTACACCTTTTCAGGGTCTACCGCCTCTTCCAACGCTTGCTAAGTGATCCGTCGTAAGCCGAGGACCACCTGTGATACACACATAATTGGCAGCCAAGCTGAAATCAAGAGAAAGTATCCTGAACATTAGATCCGGTGGTGAATTGTGATCTAGGGAATTGGGATGAATTAAAACTCGGAAATTGTAAATACTAAATGTTCAATTTAAATATTAAGGGGAATCTAAAAACTGGGAAAAAACTAACCCGGGACATCGATTTGTCTAAAAAGATTGAATGTTAAAACAACTAGGATAGGTGTAAACAAAAATTATCGATAAATGCAAGACAGTTATTTTTATTTAATCGATATAGTAAGAATTATATTAATTTAAACTGCAGCCAAGAAATTAAAAGACGCTTGCTCCTGGGGAGGAAAGCTATGGCAAATCTAGACAGCATACTAAAAAACAGAGAAATCACCCTGCCAACAAAAGTGCATATAATCAAGGCCATGGTTTTCCCAGTTGCAATGTATGGCTGTGAAAGTTAGACCATAAGAAAGGCTGAGCGCCAAAGAATTGAGGCCTTTGAACTCTGGTGCTGGAGAAGACTCCTGCAAGTCCCCTGGACTGCAAGGCGTTCAAACCGGTCAGTCCTAGAAGAGATCAACCCCGACTGCTCTTTTAGAAGGCCAGATCCTGAAGTGGAAACTCACATACTTTGGCCACCTAATGAGAAGGAAGGACTCACTGGAGAAGAGCCTGATGCTAGGAAAGATGGAGGGCAAGAGAAGAAGGGGATGACAGAGAATGAGGTGGCTGGATGGAGTCCCTGAAGCAGGAGGCGTGAACTTCAATGGACTCCAGAAGATGGGAGAGGACAGGAAGGCCTGGAGGAACGTGGTCCAGGGGGTCGCGATGGGTCAGACACAACTTCACAACTAACAACAACAACAAAACGTGAGACAGTAAATACCAAGGGGAAAAGAGAGGAAACAGTTAATGTAATAGTTTGAGATCTGTACTAAAGATATTTGTATGTTACTGAATTATGGACCAGCTCAGCCGCCACGTTGCTTTTCAAATATTTAAATGTGAAATTAGAAAATCAATTAAAAAAAAAAGAGAGAGAAAGCATTTTAGGTGTTCTGGGCAGATGTGCCCAGCTTTAGATCAGAAGCAGAAATGGGGGGTGGGTGTCTGCCACCCCCCGCCCTTCCAAATCCCCTCAGATGCCTTGGACCTGAACTCGGCACGTCCATCATTCAGTGCCCCCCCTTCTTTCTGAGCCTTACCTGGAGACATGGAAGGTGGGTTGTAAGGCCTGGTGGGGAACGCCAGCTGAGTGCCCGGAATGTAGGTGATCCTCTCCATTGGGGGCGTACTTGGCCCTCCGGGGTGGGGCACCAAGATGGTGGGCGCCATGCTGTTCAGGTCGATGATTCCTTGTCGAAAGAGGGATGGAGAAAAGCCAACACGGATAAGACCGAAACAAAACAGATGTTATGGTTCCAGCTAATGAAACATTTCAAAGAACTTCCAGGCATTATTTTCCTAAAAGTCTTTTATTATTACAAAATGTCAGCACAACAGAGGGATGCTAGGATCTAAGTTCTCTTCCTCTGAGCAGTTAAATTATCAGCATGTTCCCTCCCTAAATTAGCCATCATATCTCACATTATCCAATTAGTGTGAAGGTCAAAGGTTTTCTTCCTCCTTTTTTCCTGGGCTTTACCCCCAACCCCCCCCCCTTCTGCTCTGTATTAACCCCATAATTACCAGACAATTCTACATATTGTCAAAAGCAAGAATATACAATATTTGCAGCGTTGACAACAGACACATCAACCTACTACCGGCCTACGAAGCCCTCAGAATCCAAATCAACAGCCGACTGGAGACCACACCAAGCCTTAGCCATCCCGCGCAATCCCCCACTTTCCACTTCACTTTTCAATGACCCTGACTGTCTGTATAGATTCTCAGTCGTCCAGGGTTGTCCCAAAGGTGCTTTTTTCAACTAGACTTCCTTTGTTTTTCTTTGAAGACATTTCGCTTCCCATCCCAGAAGCTTCTTCAGCTCTGACTGGGATGGTGGGGAATGGAAAGATTTATACTCCTTGCAGAGAGCCGGTCATTTGCCTCCTTTTAGAGCAGCGGTTCCCAACCTTTTCTATACCCCACGCCCCTAGGACGCTTCTGATATATTCTCGCAGCCCTTGAACCCTACAAAAGTTTGAAATAACGGCAATGAATTATGCATATACACTAGAATAGAATAGAATAGAATAGAATAGAATAGAATAGAATTCAAAATAGAATAGAATAGAATAAAATAGAACAGAACAAGGAATAGAATAGAATAATAGGAACGGAACAGAACAGAACAAGGAACAGAATTTCAAAATAGAATAGAATTCAAAATAGAATAGAATAGAATAGAATAAAACAGAACAGAACAAGGAATAAAATAGAATAATAGGAATGGAAAAGAACAGAACAAGGAATAGAATAGAATAGAATTCAAAATAGAATAGAATAGAATAAAATAGAACAAGGAATAGAATAGAATAATAGGAACGGAACAGAACAGAACAAGGAACAGAATTTCAAAATAGAATAGAATTCAAAATAGAATAGAATAGAATAGAATAAAACAGAACAGAACAAGGAATAAAATAGAATAATAGGAATGGAAAAGAACAGAACAAGGAATAGAATAGAATAGAATTCAAAATAGAATAGAATAGAATAAAATAGAACAAGGAATAGAATAGAATAATAGGAATGGAACAGAACAAGGAATAGAATAGAATAATAGGAACAGAACAGAACAGAACAAGGAATAGAACAGAATAGAATAGAATTCAAAATAGAATAGAATAGAATAAAACAGAACAGAACAAGGAATAGAATGGAATAATAGGAATGGAACAGAACAGAACAAGGAACAGAACAGAACAGAATAGAATAGAAGAGAATAGGAGAGAATAGAACAGAATATCGTCTCGTACCCCAGGGGGTGCGAGCACCCCCGGTTGAGAACCCCTGTTTTAGAGAGTCGTTGAGGCCACCTGGAAGTTGACCTGTGTCCTCAGGGTCACCTGAGTGGTGCAAATGGGTATGGAGCCTTCTTGGAAGCGTGGAAAGGACTGTGTTGTAGACAGGAGATGGATGATGTCGTCTTGCAAGATTCGTTTTTCTCACTGTGCACATGTATACATAATCCGAACTAGGCTGCTGTTTCTCTGTATCATATAATATATGTGGGTATATGCATAATTCTGTATTTATTCATTTATTTTTGTCCTATTTATGTAGCGTATATCGGAGATGGTGACCCTTTGAGAGCTGTATGCAATGAAATTTCATTTTGTTGTTGTTGTTGTTGTTGTTAATTGCGAAGTCGTGTCCGACCCATCGCGACCCCGTGGACAACATTCCTCCAGGCCTTCCTGTCCTCTACCAACTTCTGGAGTCTGTTTAAGCTCACGCCTATTGCTTCAGTGACTCCATCCAGCCTCCTCCTTCTCTGTCGTCCCCTTCTTCTCTTGCCCTCCATCTTTCCCAGCATCAGGCTCTTCTCCAGTGAGTCCTTCCTTCTCATCAGGTGGCCAAAGTATTTGAGTTTCAGCTTCAGGATCTGGCCTTCTAAAGAGCAGTCGGGGTTGATCTCCTCTAGGACTGACCGGTTTGAACGCCTTGCAGTCCAGGGGACTCGCAGGAGTCTTCTCCAGCACCAGAGTTCAAAGGCCTCCATTCTTTGGCGCTCAGCCTTTCTTATGGTCCAACTTTCACAGCCATCCATTGCAACTGGGCAAACCATGGCCTGGACTATACGCACTTTTGTTGACAGGGTGATGGCAGGTCATTTTAACATATGCCAGTTAGCGTACATTCAACGTGACAATATTCCCCCTCTGTTGGTCTTCTCTGTCCAAAATGTGGATTTTGCTGTCTTCCAAAGAGCGGCCTTTTGTCTTTCAAATGCAGATGGACGGCTGACTCTCGTCCTGATGGGTTTGTTCTCCTATGTTGTGACAGGCATTTGTGAAGGGGTTGTTTTGTTTCCCCGATGTACAGATCTGCACAAGGCTCACTGCATCGTACGGCATATACCACGTTGCTCAGTTTGTGTCTGGGTGTTTTATCCTTGGGGTGGACAAGCTTCTGCCTTAGTGCGTTCTTGGGTTGGAAGTGTCCACGTATGTTGTGTTGGCCCTCACTTGATGGAATCTCCCCATCACAAGAGCCCTCACCAGCCTCTCACCTGACACAAGACCCTCCCTTGACACACCCACACCTGAAGCCCTTATAAACAGACGAACAACGGCACTGACATCCCCTACACCTGTCATGGCGAACCTTTTAGAGCAGTGGTTCTCAACCTGTGGGTCGGGACCCCATTTGGGGTTGAACGACCATTTCATGGGGGTCGCCAAATAACACAGTCCGCCATTTTTCCCCCCTTTTTCCTTAGCTGTGCTACTCCCTTTTATTCTATTGGCTTTTGAAAGCCCATAGAATAGACTCTCTTGAATAGAGTCTAATTCTATTGGCTTTCAAAAGCCAATAGGAATTGTCCAGGCTGTCTCTGCCCTGCTGAGCCCGCCAAAAGTCCCGTTTTGCAAACGGTGCTGCATCAGTTGAGTAGTCCTCGACTTACGACCGGTTGAGTAGTCCTTGACTTATGACCGGTTGGGGGGTCACGGCATTAAAAAGGTTGAGAACCACTGATCTAGATTAACCTGGTTTGAGCCAAAGAACCCTACCTCGGGCACCGGCGTAGGGAAGAGCCAAGGTCTGCTCCCGTGGGGACAGTCCTCGCGCAATGTCCGGCCGCAAGTTGACCTGCATCTGCTGGGAGGTGATGTAGTCGTTGAGGATGGTCTGCCGCGTGTTCTCCATGGCGTAAAGCTGGTATTGGCTGGGGTAGCCGGGGGTGGGCGAGAGCTGCCGCTGGAACATGTAGGCGGTCGCTGGGAGTCGGAAGAGAAAAAGGCATCGGATGGGGAGAAGGGAGGAAAAAAACAGGCAAGATATACTCAATCAATCAGAGCAGAGCTGGAAGGGACCTTGGAGGTCTTCTAGTCCAACCCCCTGCTCAAGCACTCCAGTCTCTTCTTAAAAACGTCCAGTGTGGGAGCATTCACAACTTTTGGTGGCAAGCTGTTCCACTGGTTAACTGTTCTCACTGTGAGGAAGTTTCTCCTTAATTCCGGGTTGGAGAATAGGTTGATTCCCCCCTCTCCTAGTTTTAATGTCCAGTTCAGTGGTGGCGAACCTATGGCACGCGTGCCAGAGGCGGCACTTGGAGCCCTCTGTGTGGGCACACGCGCCGTCGCCCCAGTCCCGCCTCCCACCATGACCCCCTCCTCACCAGCAGCCCCCCTGGAGGAGAGTCGCCTCTGAGTGCGGCCCGCATGGAGCAGTGCAGCCAAGGACATGGCAGCTGGGACAAGACTCCGCCCTCGCGCCCCGTTGCCTGCAGATGATGCTGTGGGGCGCGGGTGGAGGGTGTGGCTTCCATGGCGCTGCTGGGCTGCCTGGACGATCTGCTACGGTGGGCCGTAGACGCGATGGGTGGCCCTGCGGGCGGGCGGGGTGGGGGCAGAGCAGGCAGGGAGCAGGTGGGGCCGGTTTTGGGGCACTCGGTCCCTAAAAGGTTTGCCATCACTGAACTAGAAGGATGAGGGGAGACATGATACTGGCCTCCCAATATTTGAGGGGCTGCCCCAAAGAATAGGGGGGAAGGGAAACTATTTCTCCAAAGCGCCTGAAGGCAGGACAAGAAGTAACGGATGGAAACTAATCAAGGAGAGAAGCAACCTGGAACTAAGGAGAAACTTCCTGACAGAGAGCATCATTAACCAGTTGAATGGCTTGCCTTCAGAAGTTGAGGGTTCCTCATCACTGGAGGTTTGTATGAAGAGACTGGACAACTACTTGTCTGAAATGATATAAGGTCGCCCGCCGGAGCAGGGGGTTGGACTAGAGGACCTCCAAGGTCCCTTCCAATTCAGTTATTCTATTCTACTCTACTCTGCTCTACTCTATTCTATTCTGCGTTCTATTCTTTTTCATTTTCAATTCTATTCCATTTTCTGTTCTATTCTGCATTCTATTCTATTCTGCATTCTATTCTATTCCATTTTCAATTCTCTTTTATTTTCTATTCTATTCCATTCCATTCTGCATTCTATTCTATTCTATTCCATTTTCTATTCTAGTCTAGTCTAGTCTAGTCTATTCTGCATTCTATTCTATTCTTTTCCATTTTCAATTCTCTTTTCTATTCCATTCCATTCCATTCCATTCCATTTTCTATTCTATTCTATTCTATTCTATTCTATTCTATTCTATTCTTCATTCCATATTCTATTCTATTCTATTCTATTCTATTCTATTCTATTCTATTCTATTCTATTCTATTCTATTCCATTCCATTTTCTATTCTATTCTATTCTATTCTATTCTATTCTATTCTATTCTATTCTATTCTATTCTATTCTATTCTATTCCATTTTCAATTCTCTTTTCTATTCTATTCTATTCCATTCCATTCCATTCTACATTCTATTCCATTCCATTCCATTTTCTATTCTATTCTATTCTATTCCATTCCATTCCATTCCATTCCATTCCATTTTCTATTCTATTCTATTCCATTCCATTCCATTTTAGACCGTCAAATGGAGCTAAACTCACTTAACGATTGCCTCACTTAGCAACCCAAATTTGGGGCTCAATTGTGCTCTTAACTGGAGGACTACCTGTTATATAGAAAAGCTAATAATAATAATAGTAGTAGTAGTAGTAGTAGTAGTAGTAGTAGTAGTAGTAGTAGTAGTAGTAGTAGTAGTAGTAGTAGTAATAGTAATAGTAATAATAATTGTACTTACCGGGATCCAAGGCTCTGTGGAACTGTATGGTGGGGTCCAGGTGAGGAGAAAGATGGCTTCTGTAGACCTCGGGGGCAGCCCCTCGGTGGTGGGGGTCGAAGGGGCTGTGCGTGACCACCGGGTCGACCCCCGGGACCGGAGATTTGGCCGGGACACTCTCCCTTTGCGTTGGCGTCAAGGTGGACTTCCTCTCGTGATTCATAGGCTTTGCCGAGGAAAGAGTGCCTGTGAAGGAAACCCGGATTCGGCTTAAGAGTCGGCTTAACGGTTGTGGGAACGCAAAGCTGCCCCATTTTGGCCAGCTGCGATGCTAAGGTGGACCCGAGCGCTGGCCGCTTGGTTTGAAAGGTGGAAACGCACAAGATGGCCGACGGCAGAGGAAGACCCGGCGGCCATTGGGGACGGCTTTTTGGATTTCTCCTTGTCGGTGTTGTTTTTAATCCGTTGGCTTGTCTGTTGTTTTTTAATTAGCATTTGTTATGTTTTGTCTTCTTTTTATTGTATCTTTTTAAAACTGTATTTTTTTTGTTTTGCACATTTTGTTGTTTGGTAAGACCTGTGTGTGTGTGTGTGTATCTATATATCTATATATGCAGGTCTTGGCGTATTTGTGTCTTTTCCCGTGTAAGATTGAGAGTGTCTGGGCGACGTTTCAACAAGGTTCCACTCGTCATCTTCAGCTGGGGTCTTCAGCTTCGTGCTTGTGCGAGCAAAGTGTGATCGGAGCAGCCATCTCTCTATAAATATTGGTGGGGGTGTGTGGAGTGCTGGCTTAGTTGCTGTAGGTGGGTTGGTTGGCTGTGTTGGAGTTATTGTTTGCGGATTGTTCGGCTGTTTCGTAACCCGAATACGCCAAGACCTGCATGCCTGTACCCATGAAAATCTACGAAAATAAATATCTATATATATCTACCTATTCAAAAACTAAAACACAGATCACTGAGACTAAAAATTTATTTAAAAACGTAGCTTTCGTCAGCGTCTGCTGACGTCGCCAGAGTTCTAGCCACGATTGAGAATCACGTTCTTATAGTCTTTGTGAGACCAAGCGTTTGGCTAACGATCATGTTACCGCCCCTCCCCCCTGTAGTTAATTGCTGTGTTGACAGATGTTTAAATTTAGGCACCCTGTCCTGCCTAAATTTAAACAGCGGGAAAACAACACAGCAATTAACTACAGGGGGGAGGGAGCTGAATAGACCGATAACACTGGTCGTTAGCCAAAGGCTTGGCGTCACAAAGACTATAAGAACGTGATTCTCAATCCATCTTTCTCTTTATTTCCTTCTTTCTTTCTTTCTTTTCTTCCTCCTTCCTTGTTTCCTTCCTTCCTTTCCTTCTTTCCTCCTTTTCTTCCTTCCTGTTTTCTTTTTCTTTTTCCTTTTTCTTTCCTTCCTCTCTCTTCTTTTTCTTTCTTTCTTTTTCTCCTTCCTTCCTTGTTTCCTTCCTTTCTCCTTCCTTCTTTCCTTCCTTCCTGTTTTCTTTCTTTCTTTTTCTTTCTCCTTCCTTGTTTCCTTCCTTCCTTTCCTCCTTTCCTTCCTTCCTGTTTTCTCTTTCTTTCTTTTGTTCTTTCTTTTTCCTTCCTCCCTCCCTCCCTTTCTTTTTCTCCTTCCTTGTTCCCTTCCTTCCTGTTTTCTTTCTTTCTTTCTTTTTCTTTCTTTCTTTCCCTCCCTCCGTCCCTCTTCTCATCTTTTCCCCTTTCCTTCCATAACTTTCTATCTCCTCCCTCCCCCTCCTCCTTTTCCTCCCTTCCTTTGTCCTTCCCTTCCCTTCTACTTGCTAGGTCCTCCCTTCCCCCTTCCTTCTAATTTTTTTCTTTTCTTTCCTTCCCTTCCTCTATCTCCTCCCTACCTCCCTCCCTTCTCATCTTTTCCCCTTTTCTTTCCTTCCATTCCTTTTTCTATGTCCTCCCTCCCCTTTCCATCTCCTTTTTCTCCTTTTCCTTCCTTCTCTCCCTTCCTTTCTCCTCCCTCCCCTTTCGTTCTGGTCTTTCCCTTCCTTTCCTCCTTATTTCCATATCCTCCCTCCTTCCCTTCTCCTTCCTTCTCATCTTTTCCCCTTTTCCTTCCTTCCTCTGTCTGTCCGCCCTCCCTCCTCCTTTTAATAATAATAATAATAATAACAAAGTTGGAAGGGAGCTTGGAGGTCATCCAGTCCAACCCCCTGCTCAGGCAGGAAACCCTACACCATTTCGGACAAATGGCTGTCCAGTCTCTTCTTAAAAACCTCCAGTGTTGGAGCATTCACTGCTTCTGGAGGCAGGTTGTTCCACTGGTTAATTGTTCTAACTGTCAGGAAGTTTCTCCTTAGTTCTAGGCTGCTTCTCTCCTTGATTAGTTTCCATCCGTTGCTTCTTGTCCTGCCTTCAGGGGCTTTGCAGAACAGCTTGACTCCCTCTTCTTTGGGGCAGCCCCTGAGATACTGGAACGCTGCTATCCTGTCCCCCCTCGTCCTTCTCTTCATTAAACTAGACATCCCCAATTCCAGCAACTGTTCCTTGCTTATTTTAGCCTCCAGTCCCCTGATCATCTTTGTTGCTCTTCTCTGCACCCTTTCTGGAGCCTCAGCATCTTTTTTACATCGTGGTGACCAAAACTGGATGCCGTATACCGAGTGTGACCTTACCAAGGCCTTGTAAAGCGGTATTAACACTTCACGTGATCTTGATTCTCTCCCTCTGTTAATGCAGCCCAGCACTGTGTTGGCCTTTTTGGCAGCTGCAGCACACGGCTGGCTCCTGTTTAAGGGATTGTCCACTAGGACTCCGAGATACCTATCACAATTACTATGTCCTCCCTCCCTCCCTTCTCCTTCCTTCTCCTTTTTTCCCCTTTTTCTTCTTTCCCTTCCTCTTTCTGTGTCCTCCCTCCTTCCTTCCCTCCCTTACTTCTGGAAATTGCTTGACGACTCCAGGATTCAGTAACACTAATGGCAGCAATTCGTTTAACAACTGTCACCCAAAGGTGGTTAAAACCGAGAGCGACTCCCTTAACAAATAACTTGCTTAGCAATTGGAAGCTCGCTAAACAAACATTTGTAAGCCGAGGAGCACCTGTATAGCAATACCACAGGAGGGAGCCATTAGTACCCATGCTGAAACACTAAAAAAAAAAATACGAATATAACCAATTAAAGTCTTTCTGAGTTCCAGAGACTCAGAACAGGTAGATGGTTAATAGATTGCCTGCTCAAATGATCCATTTTTTTTCTCCCTCGTCCCGCTGACCGTTAACGGAAGCCGCAACGCCTCCGAGGCTGCCTACCTTCGCCGCGGTTCATCATGGGTGAACTTCTGGACAGGCTTTGATAGCCCACTGGGGTCCTCCTGGCGTTGGGATCCTCGTAGATCCCGGGACTGACTTGGGACTTGGGAGCCTCGTGGAGCGTGGACCGCAGGACGGAGGGCCCCGAGCTGACCACCGAGGTGTGGCGAGAGCGCATCTCTCCAGCCTTGGGATCTTCGTGCTTCCCGCGTTCCACCACCTTCACGTTCTCGGGGACCATCTCCATGGGCGGGAGGCCTCGCGAGAGTTTGCTGGGCCCGGTGATCAGGGACTTGACGTTGTGCTTGATAGCCGACTGGCAGGAGCTGCTCTCGTACTTGATCGGCGTCCCCTGGAGAAGAGAGGAGAGGAGAATGGGGGCAAATAGCAGAGAAACCTAGCATGGTCTTGGAATGGCGGTTAAATCAACATCTGCCTGCATCTTGGCGGTGGGGTCAGATGGCCCATCAACCAATAACAGGATATGGATTGTTTTATGAAGATAGAATGTAATTAAGATACGTATAAGTTAAAAATTTACAGATAAATGCAATAATGATGTTTTTAACTGAGCTGATATAATAAGAATTGTACTAGCTTGAATACAAGACAGTAAGTGGTAAGGGGAAAAAGAGAAGAAATATCTGAAATTGTAACCTGAGATTTTGTTATCGAACTATTGATTAACCCAGTCACCACGTTGCTTTTTAAATACTTAAATGTAAAACTGGAAAATTAATAAAATGTTATTAAAAAATAGTTACTTTTTTCACTTCCGATGTAACTTTGAATGGTTATTAAACGATCTGTTGTAATATAAGGACTATCTACATTAGAAGTGTACACTAAAAAGCAGAGATGTCACCCTGCCAACAAAAGTGCACATAGTCAAGGCCATGGTTCTCCCAGTTGCAATGTATGGCTATGAAAGTTGGACCATAAGAAAGGCTGAGCGCCAAAGAATGGAGGCCTTTGAACTCTGGTGCTGGAGAAGACTCCTGCGAGTCCCTTGGACTGCAAGGCGATCCAACCGGTCAGTCCTAGAGATCAACCCCGATTGCTCTTTAGAAGGCCAGATCCTGAAGTTGAAACTCAAGTATTTTGGCCACCTAATGAGAAGGAAGGATTCACTGGAGAAGGGCCTAATGCTGGGAAAGATGGAGGGCAAGAGAAGAAGGGGACGACAGAGAAGGAGGTGGCTGGATGGAGTCCCTGAAGCAGGAGGCGTGAGCTTCAATGGACTCCAGAAGATGGTAGAGGACAGGAAGGCCTGGAGGAATGTTGTCCATGGGGTTGCGATGGGTCGGACACGACTTTGCAACTAACAACAACATTAGAAGAACAGACGACCAACTGATGGCGATCTGGAAGCTCACCCTGAATAGGGGTGAGACTTTGTGACCTCGACAATTGCTTCCAACTCTTCAAAAAAAAAAGGGGGGGGGGACTGTAGGATTTGAGCTTTTTTCCCAACCGCGGTCTCCAGGTTTTTGCTCACCTGGGAGATGGATCCTTCGATGATGGGGCGGACGTGAGGGACGAGGTCGGGGGCCTTCTGGCTTTCCTGATTCAACAGGTCCTGCCGGGGGATTTCGTGGACGGAGCGCCCCATCTCCTTGATGGTGGTGACCGCGTCGTAGGGCTTCCCCTTGGTGATGGCTCCCTCAAAGGTCCTCATGGGGGGAGACTCCCTCTTGATCTTTGGGTACTTGAGCCCGATTTCATAGCTCTCAGCGGTCGATCGCGGGGTGCCTTTGGTGGGAGAGAGAGGATCGCAGGATTGGGATTGGGATAGAATAGAATACAAAATAGAATAGAAAATAGAATGTAGAATATAGAATGGAATAGAAAATAGAATAGAATAGAATAGAATAGAATAGAATAGAATAGAATAGAATAGAATGGAATGGAATGGAATAGAAAATAGAATATAGAATAGAATGTAGAAAAGAATGTAGAATATAGAATGGAATAGAAAATAGAATAGAATATAGAATATAGAATATAGAGAATAGAATAGAATAGAGCAACAAACATGATTAGGGGACTGGAGGCTAAACCATATAAAGAACAATTACTGGAATTGGGTATGTCTAGTCCAGGGGTAGCCAACCTTGGCTGTTTTATGACTCGTGGACTTCAACTCCCAGAATTCCTGAGCCAGCAAGGGAGAACTATGGCCCCTTCATGACTCATGGACTTCAACTCCCAGAATTCCTGAGCCAGCATGGCTCAACTTGGAAACCACTCCCTTTCCCCTCAGCATGGCTGGCTCAGGAATTCTGGGAGTTGAAGTCCACGAGTCATAAAAAAGCCAAGGTTGCCCACCCCTGGTCTAGTCTAATGAAGAGAAGGACGAGGGGGGGACATAATAGCAGTGATCCAATATTTGAGGGGATGCCACAGAGAAGAGGGGGGGTCAACCTATTCTGCAAAGCCCCTGAAGGCAGGACAGGAAGCAACAGATGGAAATTGATCAAGGGAAGAAGCAACCTGGAACAAAGGAGGGATTTCCTGACAGAGAGAACAATTAACCGGTGGAACCACCTGCCTCCAGAAGCAGTGAAGGCTCCAATACTGGAAGTTTTTAAGAAGAGACTGGACAGCCATTTGTCCGAACTGGTATAGGGCAGGGGTAGGCAACCTTGGCTCTTTTATGACTCTTGGACTTCAATTCCCAGAATTCCTAAGCCAGCATGGCTGGCTCAGAAATTCTGGGAGTTGAAGTCCACGAGTCATAAAAGAGCCAAGGTTGCCTACCCCTGGTATAGGGTTTCCTGCCTGGGGGGGTGTGTGTTTGGACTTGATCACAAGGTCCTTTCCAACTCTATCATCATCATCATCATCATCACATAGCTGCAAGAGACCTTGGAGGTCATCTAGTCCAACCCCCTGCTCAGGCAAGAAACCCTATACCATTTCAGACAAATGGCTGACCAGTTTCTTCTTAAAAACCTCCAGTGATGGAGCATTCACAGCTTCTGGACGCAAGCAGTCAGGAGAGAAGAGATGGGGGGGGGGAAGGGGGAGAGAGAAGGGAGTGGAGCATTGGTTTTTTTCTTACCCTGCATTATGGAGCCCGCCAACACAGTCCTCTCCTTCATGTCGGAGTGGGGACTGCCTTGAGGCACAGCCCGGCAGATTAAGCCTAAAAGACAGAAGTGCCATTACTGAAAAGAAGCATCTCCCTGTTTCAACTGTACCTCCGACGATATCTGGTGAATTTCAACACATTTCCAAGGAAGCCAATAGCGATACATTTATATCCTAGAAACATTCTTTGAAGCTTCATTTTGTCCAGGAACCACACAGCGTTTGTACCTCGGTGTGGCCATGTACACACTGGTCTGCTAAGACAAATTAAAATATAACAGAATATACCCGACGGTGCTATTTCACAACTGATTTATTTTATTTATGTTGACATATTTATGTAGTGCAGTGATGGTGAACCTTTTAGAGACCGAGTGCCCAAACTGCAACCCAAAACCCACTTATGCATCGTCGGGTGCCGGGCGGGTGTGGCCCATTGGGTGGGTGTGGCCCATTGGGTGGGTGTGGTCCATTGGGTGGGTGTGGCCCACTGGGTGGGCGTGGCCGCGGTGGTAATGGCAGACTGGGTGGGACTAAAAAGTTCAATCAATCAATTCCAACTTTGCAAGATCTTTTTTTTCCCGCAAGAAGTTGAAATTGACTGATTGATTGAACCTTTTTTTTTTTTCCACATGGCGGCGGAGGCCTAAAGCGAAAAGGTTTTATAAAACTCAGCTGAAGGCCTAGGACTGGGGCGACGGCGCGCATGCGCCCACAGAGAGGGCTCTGAGTGCTGCCTCTGGCACCCGTGCCATAGGTTCGCCATCACTGATGTAGTGTATATTGGAGGTGGTGACCCTTTGAGCTCAATGCAATGAAATTTCATTTTAATGTATGCTAATTAGTGTACATTCACAGTGACAATAAAGTTATTATTATTCCATTCCATTCCATTTTCCATTCCATTCCAGGGGGGGGGGCAACAGATGGAAAAACTCACCAAGGAGAGAATCAACTTGGAATTAAGGAGAAATTTCCCTACAATGAGAACAATTAACCCCTGGAACAGCTTGCCACCAGAAGTTGTGAATGCTTCATTGCTGGAGGTTTTTAAGAAGAGACTGGACAGTCTGAAATGATATATAGAGTGTCCCTTCCAGCTGATTCTGATTTTCACGCAGGACACCCCACATCATTTCAGAGGCTACCTCTTCTTGAAAACCTGAAGGAGCACCCGCAACATCTGGTGGCAAGCAGTTCCACTGGTTAATTGTCCTCACTGTCAGGAAATTCCTCCTTAGTTCTAGGTTGCTTCTCTCCTTGATGAGTTTCCATCCGTTGCTTCTTGTCCTGCCTTCAGGCGCTTTGGAAAAGAGCTTGACTCCCTCTTCTTTGGGGCAGCCCCTGAGAGATTGGAAGACTGCTATCATGTTACTCCTAGTCCTTCTCTTCATTCAACTGGACAGAAATAATTCTTGCAAACAAAGAGGAATTTGCTAGCCAAGCTTACCTTCTAAAGGCGTCGAGACGGGAGATTCTCTCATTGACATTGCCTGCTTGATGTTTCCTTCCATGGCTTCATAGGTCCGTTTGAGGCCCATGTCGTGAGCGGTCCTTGGGCTGCGCGTTCCTTCCCGGACGTTCTTGATGGCTGTTGAGAAGGAGAGAGAGAGAGAGAGAGAGAGAGAGAGAGAGAGAGAGAGAGAGAGAGAGAGAGAGAGAGAGAGAGAGAGAGAGAGAAAGAGAGAGAAAAAGAGAAAGAGAAAGAGAAAAAGAGAGAGAAAGAAAGAGAAAGAGAGAGAAAGAGAAAGAGAGAGAAAAAGAGAGAAAGAGAAAGAGAGAAAGAGAAAGAGAGAAAGAAAAAGAGAAAGAGAGAAAAAGAAAGAGAAAGAGAAAGAAAGAGAAAGAAAAAGAGAAAGAGGAGAAAGAGAAAAAGAAATAGAAAGAGAGAGAGAAAGAAAGAGAAAGAGAAAGAGAAAGAGAGAGAGAAAGAAGAGAAAGAGAAAGAGAGAAAGAGAAAGAGAGAAAGAAAAAGAGAAAGAGAGAGAAAAAGAAAGAGAAAGAGAGAAAAAGAAAGAAAGAGAAAGAGAGAGAGAAAGAGAAAGAGAAAGAAAGAGAGAAAGAAAGAGAAAGAAAGAAAAAGAGAAAGCGAGAAAGAGAGAAAAAGAAAGAGAAAGAGAGAAAGAAAGAGAAAGAGAAAAAGAAAGAGAAAAAGAGAGAGAGAGAAAGAGAAAGAAAGAGAAAGAGAGACTGACTAATGGAAAACCATTTCCCTTCGATTCTTTTAGTGAAAATGGAAATATTTTTTCCACGGAAGGCAATATTTGTAGCTCAGGGTTGAACTGAGGGTCCCTGGTGCTCTCTGGGATTTCTTCTAGATGTTTCACGACCCAACTAGGCAACATCACTCGTGCTAAAAGGGAGTGGGCTTTGCAGAGGGGAGAAGAGGAGGAAGAGGAGGACTGTGGGGTCTTTGGTGTCCTCTGAGCTCAGTTGTTTTCTTGCAGACATTTCACGACCCAACTAGGGAACATCATGAAACGCCTGCAGGAAAACCACCAAGCTCAGAGAGAACCAAGGACCCCCACAGTCTTCCCCCTCCTCCTCCTCCTCCTCCCTCCTCTATTTATTCCTCTTCCTCCTCTCTTCCTTCTCTTCTCCTCCTCCTTCTTTATCTCTACTTTTCCTTCTTCCTCCTCCTCCCTTCTAACACTGATGTTACCTAGTTGGGTCATGAAACGTCTGCAGGAAAACCCACCCAGCTCAAAAAACACCAGGACCCCCACAGTCCTCCTCCTTCTCCTCCCTTCTAGCACTGATGATGCTACCTGGTTGGGTCATGAAATGTCTGCAGGAAAACCGCCAGGCTCAGAGAGCACCAAGGACCTCCACAGTCCTCCTCCTCCACCTCCCTTCTAGCACTGATGATGTTCCCTAGCTGGGTCACGAAACGTCTGCAAGAAAACCACCCAGCTCAGAGAGCACCAAGGACCCTAACGGAGCGTAATTTTTCCTGGCCCAGCTTCCGTGGTGCATCTCCCTCAAGCAGCACGTGGGGGATGTGGAGCCTCCCGACTCGGCACTCACCATCGTAGGTAATGATGTGGCCGCTCTTCCCCTCGTAAATGACGTGGCCTTTGGAGGTAGCCAGCTCTTCTCGGCTCTTCTCCGGACTGCTGTCTTCCGTAGCCAGACGGGTGATGGTGCCTTTGAGCAGAACATCCGCTGCAATTCCAGGCTGGGACAAGGCCGGGGTTCCCTGCAGTGGAAAGACGCTTTAATCCACCCTTCAAAAAGATTAATTGGAGGGCAAGGGGGCAACTTGGACTGCTGCCTTTCGTAATTGACCGACAGGGAATTTATCAATGCCAATGGTTTTTAAGGGGTACTGCAGATGTTTCGGGATTGCACCCATTGCTGCCGCCTATGGCTATCCATGTGATCGTCTTCTGCCACAGTCGTTCTGTTTCTACTTGCAGGTTTTTTGTAGTTTGTTATATTCTCCAGGTTTTTTGGTATTGTTATTCTATTGTTATTCTACTCCAGTGGTGGCGAACCTATGGCACGGGTGCCAGGGGCGGCACTCGGAGCCCTCTCTGTGGGCACGTGCGCCGTCGCCCCAGTCCTAGGCCTTCAGCTGGGTTTTATAAAACCTTTTCGCTTTAGGCCTCCGCTGCCATGGGCAAAAAAAAAAAAAAAAAAAAAAAAAAGGTTCAATCAATTAGTCAATTTCAACTTCTCGTGGGAAAAAAAAACTTCTTGCAAAGTTGGAATTGATTGATTGAACTTTTTAGTCCCACCCAGTCTGCCGTTACCACGGCAGCCACGCCCACCCAATTGGCCACACCCACCCAATTGGCCACACCCACCCGGCACCCAACGATGCATAAATAGGTTTTGGGTTGCAGTTTGGGCACTCGGTCTCTAAAGGTTCACCATCACTGTTCTACTCTATTCTACTCTATTTCCTATTCATTTCTACTCTACTCTACTATATTCTATTTTCGTTCTATTCTACTCTACTCTACATTATTATTGTTGTGTTGTTGTTGTTGTTGTTATTATTATTATTATTATTGTTATTTTATTATTATTATGCCTAGATATCCAGGCTCAAATGGATGCTGACAAAAACAGCATGTGGAAAGACGGGGAGGGGGGGCGGTCGGGTGTAGGGGGGGGGAAATCCCTTCGCTTTTTCTGCTGATAAACACCTAGGTCGCTCCAGAGAGTGCAGGGAGCCCTCGACTTACGACAGTTCATTTAGTGACCGTTGGAAGTTTTACAACGGCACTGAAAAACGAGACTTAGGACCATTTTCCACTGTTACGACCACCGCAGCATTCCCCCACGAAACCCGCGGGTCAAAATTCAGGCTCTTGGCAACGGACTCATAGTTATAACGGTTGCCGTGTCCCGGTGTCCCCTTTTTTTTAATTGAAAAATTTTTATAAATTTTTACAAAAAACAAAACAAAAAGGTAACAATACAACAACAGCATAAACAAGGAACTAAACAAAACAGAACAAAACAACCCTTCCCCTACCCCCCCAAAATACCCACTCCCTCCCCCCCCTGGAGCTTCCCAGGGCAGAATATAGGCTTAATTAAAAAAAAATTTAAAAAAAGTTATATGAAAAAAAAGAATATAACACTAAGATATATGTATATATATAAAAATAAAAATTATGAAAAAACTAAATGATATTTTTTTATATCCAATTTAAATTGTATAAACTTTATCCATTCATCCCAAACAGCAAGAAATTTCTCTTGCGATTGTTCTTTTAAAAAAGCCGAAATCTTTGCCATTTCCGCCAAATAAGACACTTTAAGAAACCATTCCTGCAAAGTAGGCAAAGATTCCTTTTTCCAATATTGTCCTACTAACAGCCTTGCGGCTGTGATCAAATTTAACATCAATATAACCTCCTTTGTATCACAATCAGTAACTATACCTAACAAAAATAATTGTGGAGTAAATTTTACCCTCCTTCTAAAAATTCTCTGAATATTCCACCATATCTTAATCCAAAAAGCTTTTATATTTCTGCACGACCACCAAATATGATAATAGGTGGCATCCAAACAACCACATCTCCAACATTTAGGCTGTAGGTCAGGGTACATCAAAGACATTTTTTGTGGGTCAAGGTGCCATCTATACAACATTTTGTAGAAATTCTCCCTTAAATTCTGTGCTTGTGTAAATTTAACATTTCTCACCCAAATGGTTTCCCAGGTATCCAGTAGGACTGGTTCACCAAAATTTTGCGCCCATCTGATCATACAATCTTTGATTAATTCTGTTTCTGAGTCCAATTCCACTAAAACCCCATAAATTCTCTTAATATGAGTTTGTCTTTGATCCTTCACTTGCTTGATAAGGTTTTCATCTTCTCTGAGAAAACCCAGCTTATAATCCATCTTCCATCTTTCTACTAATTGCCTATATTGACCAGCGTCCCCTTTTTTGAGACCTTCCGACCAGGCAAAGTCAATGGAGGGGAAGCTGGATTCACTTAACTGCAGTGATTCACTTAACAGCGGTGGCCAGAAAGATGGTACAATAGGGACAAAACTCCCTTAACACATGTCTCGCTTAATGACAGAAATTTTGGGCTCAGTTGTGGTTGTAAGTCGAGGACTACCTGTACATTGAAGCTGGTCGAAGAGGAGAAAAACGGCCTAACTTAATAACTGCAGTTAAGCGCTGTGGCGACAAATCGGGCAGACCTCCTTGAACAAAAAATTTCTCACTTCGCGGCATAAATTTTGGCCTCCATTCTGGTCATATGTCGAGGACTACCTGTCAACTCAGGAAAACAAACCACCGAGCTGACGAAAGGATCGGAAAAGCGAACGACGCAAGGTGGGCGTACCTGAGTGATGGAGCCGCGCAAAGCAGGCATCGCTTCCATGGAAAGTTTGCTGGTGGGGGTCCCTCGGGTGATGCTCCCTTCCTGGATGGTGGTTGTACCTGCAGGGAAGCGGAAGAGGAGAGGACAAGAGTGACGATGGACCTGCAGAGGTAACAAGGCCAGATAAAAGGCACGGAGGACAGATGCAATAGGTGCAGTCGTGGCCCAAATTGTGGAAACCTTTTGGGAAACGTGTACGGTAAAAATGCCACCTTTGCTTAAATTTCCACCCATTTTTCTTCTCATTTCTTTATAACTGTAGCCTTGTTCGCTTAATAAATACTATTTTTCATCGCTTTCTGGGCAACCGGTCAACTCTTTGCACCATGACTTTAATTCAGTGGTTCTCAACCTTTTTAATGCCGCGACCTCCAACCGGTTGTAAGTCGAGGACTACTCAACCGGTCGTAAGTCGAGGAATACTAAACCGGTCGTAAGTCGAGGACTACTCAACTGGTGCAGCACCGTTTGCAGAATGGGACTTTTGGCGGGCTCAGCAGGGCAGAGACAGCCTGGACAATTCCTTCAATACAGGACATCAATCACTGGATCCTACCGTGATCTGATTGGCTCACGGCCAAAACAATAGGACACCTGATTGGCTCTCTAAACACTCCTGCTCATTGGCTACGATCAGATGAAGCTACCTGAGATCAACCTATGCAAGTTGTGTTTCCATTTTCTGGTTATTTGGCTATAGCAGTGTTTCTCAACCTTGACAATTTTAAGGCATGTGGACTTCAACTCCCAGAATTCCACAGCCAGCATTGCTGGCTGTGGAATTCTGGGAGTTGAAGTCCACATGCCTTAAAATTGTCAAGGTTGAGAAACACTGGACTATAGCTTTTCATAGAATACAGTACAGATAATTGAACAAACTTTGCTGCATTACGTTCTTGGTTAAATGACCTTTCCATTGATATATAATTTTATGGTACTGCTCCCCCCAAAAAGGGGTGTTATTAGCCATCAAACCTCAAAAATACACTTTTCCTAAAAGGTTTCCAGAATTTTGGCCACTGCTGTAGATAATGGTAGGTGTACGGACTGCTCAAAGTTACAACAGTGCTGAACAAAATGAGACTTAGGAGAGTTTTTCAATGCTGATGGCTGCTGCAGCATCCCCGTGATCAGGGGATCACAGTTTAGCCGCAACAGACTCGTATGCATGACAGTGGCCGTGTCTTGCCGGGGTGGGGGGGGAGTGTCATGTGATCACC
Source organism: Crotalus helleri (assembly GCA_024509115.1). Lineage (NCBI taxonomy): Eukaryota > Metazoa > Chordata > Lepidosauria > Squamata > Viperidae > Crotalus > Crotalus helleri. Next base: position 1,532,435 of record JAKSXO010000065.1, on the reverse strand, counting down.
TTTTGAGACCAAGCCAAGTTCATGGGGAAGCCAAAGTACATTACTAATTTAACAAGCACAGTGATTCACTTAAGAAGGGTGGCAAGGAAGGTGGAATGGAATGGAATAGAAAATATGGAATGGAATGGAATAGAAAATATGGAATGGAATAGAAAATATGGAATGGAATGGAATAGAATAGAAAAGAAAATAGAATGGAATAGAATGGAATGGAATAGAAAATATAGAATGGAATGGAACAGAATAGAAAATATGGAATGGAATGGAATAGAATAGAATAGAAAAGAATAGAATACGGAATGGAATAGAATAGAATAGAAAATATGCAATGGAATGAAATAGAATAGAATAGAAAAGAATAGAATACGGAGTGGAATAGAATAGAATTGAAAATATGGAATGGCATGGAATAGAAAAAATGGAATGGAAGAATGGGATAGAATAGAATAGAAAATATGGAATGGAATACAATAGAATAGAAAATAGAATATGGAATGGAATGGAATAGAATAGAAAATATGGAATGGAATGCAATAGAATAGAAAATAGAAAATGGAATGGAATGGAATAGAAAATATGGACTGGACTCGACTGGAATAGAATAGAACAGAATAGAATAATAGAATAGAATAGAAAAGAAAATAGAATACGGAATGGAATAGAATAGAAAATATGGAATGGAATTGAATGGAATGGAATAGAATAGAAAATATGGAGTGGAATGGAATAGAATAGAATAGAAAATATGGAATGGCATGGAATAGAAAAAATGGAATGGAATAGAATGGAATGGAAGAATGGAATAGAATAGAAAAGAAAATATGGAATGGAATAGAATAGAATAGAAAATAGAATACGGAATGGAATGGAATAGAATAGAAAATATGGAATGGAATGGAATAGAATAGAAAATATGGAATGGAATGCAATAGAATAGAAAATAGAAAATGGAATGGAATGGAATAGAAAATATGGACTGGACTCGACTGGAATAGAATAGAACAGAATAGAATAATAGAATAGAATAGAAAAGAAAATAGAATACGGAATGGAATGGAATAGAATAGAACAGAATAGAATAATAGAATAGAATAGAAAAGAAAAGAAAATAGAATACGGAATGGAATAGAATATAAAATATGGAATGGAATTAAATGGAATGGAATAGAATAGAAAATATGGAGCGGAATGGAATGGAATAGAAAATAGAATATGGAATGGAATGGGGATGGGATAGGATAGGATTGTCTGGGGCAAAATGCCAACTCTGTAACCTGCTTAAAGAGGCCTGCAAGGCACTGTGAAGCGGTATATAAGTCTAAGTGATATTGCTATGGCTGTCTCTACATGTCTACTCATGGCTGATAGTCTGTCTATTCTCACCCCCACCAACACTGATAGAGCAAGCCATTTTAACGGAGAGCAAACCCCACCTTCCCTTCTAGCACTGACGAAGTTACCTAGTTGGGTCATGAGACATCTGCAAGGAAACCACCAAGCGCAGAGATCACCGAGGACCCCGCAGAACAGGCTGGACTGAAAAGACCGGCTCACACAATCTCGAGCACGCCCATTTTCTTCCTTAATTCCAGCTTGGCTTACCTCGAACGACTCCTTCGTGCTGAGCTCTCACCAACAGGCCTTCGGGCTGTGAGTTCTGGCTCCGGGGTGAAAATTCTTCTTGCTTGATGTACGGCAGGGAACCTGCAAAGAAGGCGAGGGGGTGTTTGAAGATACACACAACCCACATCCAAACCATTTCATTCCCACACAGCCTCAGAGCGTCCGAGCACGCGCGAGTCGGATCTTGGCTCGGCGTCCATTTTCCAAACCACCAACGCCAATCTTGAGACTCAGGCCTGCCCTGGTGGTGCAGTGGCTAGAGTGTCGTATTGCAGGCTGACTCTGCCCACCGCCAGGAAGTTCGATCCTGACCGGCACCAGGTTTGTTTATTTATTTATTTATTTATGAGACTTATATACCGCTTTTAAGTGCGAGCACTCTCTAAGCCAGTGTTTCTCAACCTTGACCATTTTAAGGCATGTGGACTTCAACTCCCAGAATTCCACAGCCAGCAATTGTCAGCAATTTGTCAAGGTTGAGAAACACTGATTTTAACACTTATTTTAAGAAAGGAATTCTGGGAGTTGAAGTCCACATGCCTTAAAATTGTCAAGGTTGAGAACCACTGCTCTAAGCGGTGTACACCAGTAAGCAATGCATATATATTTACATTGCCCCCAACAATCTGGGTCCTCATTTTACCTACCTCGGAAGGATGGAAGGCTGAGTCAACCTTGAGCCGGTGAGATTTGAACCGCTGACCTGCTGAACACAGTCAGCTAAAGTGGCCTGCAGCGCTGCACTCTAACTGCTGTGCCACCTTAACTCACTTTTCGTCCTTCTAAGGTCGATAAAGTGAGGACCCAGATGGTTGGAGGCAAATAGGCTGTAAACCACTTAGAGGGGACTGTAAAGCATCGTGAAGCGGTATATAAGTCTATGTGCTGTTGCTTCCGTCCTTTCCTTCTTTCTCTCCCTGCCTTTTCTCCTTCCTTCTTTCCTTCCTTCCTTCATCATGGTGGCGCAATAGTTAGAATACAGTATTGCAGGCCCACTGCCCGGAGTTTGATCCTGACCAGCTGAAGGCTGATTCAGCCTTCTGTCCTTCCGAGGTCGGTAAAATGAAGATCCAGATTGTTGGGAGCAAATAGGCTGACTCTGTAAACTGCTTAGAGAGGGCTGTAAAGCACTGTGAAGCGGTATATAAGTCTAAGTGCTGTTGCTTAGGAAGGAAGGAAGGAAGGAAGGAATGAAGGAAGGAAGGAAGGAAGGAAGGAAAGAAAACGGGAAGGAAGGAAGGAAAATGGGAAGGAAGGAAGGAAGGAAGGAAAACAAGAAGGAAGGAAGCTGTAGTAATACAGTAGTTATAATGCAGCATTGCAGGCTGACTGCCCACAGCCAGGAAGTTCGATCCTGACCGGCTCAAAATTGACCCAGCCTTCCGTCCTTCCGTGGTCGGTAAAATGAGGACCCAGATTGTTGGGGGCAAATATGCTGATTCTATAAACTGCTTAGAGAGGGCTGTAAAGCACTATATGAAGTGGTATATAAGTCTAAGTGCTGTTGCTTAGGAAGGAAGGAAGGAAGGAAGGAAGGAAGGAAGGAAGGAAGGAAGGAAGGAAGGAAGGAAGGAAGGAAGGAAGGAAGGAAGGAAAACGGGAATGAAGGAAGCTGTGGTAACACAGTAGTTACAATGCAGCATTGCAGGCTGACTCTGCCCACTACCAGCAGTTCGATTCTGATCGGCTCAAGGTTGACTCAGCCTTCCGTCCTTCCAAGGTTGATAAAATGAGGACCCAGGTTGTTGGGGGCAAATATGCTGACTCTATAAACTGCTTAGAGAGGGCTGTAAAAGAACTTTGAAGCGGCATATAAGTGCTGTTGCTAGTGCTACCTTTCTGTCTGAAGACCACCCCGCACATCTAGCTGGGCTTTTGAAGGCCAAGGAGCCCCTGCTTTCTGCACACCTGCACGGAAGCCGAGGCCGTGTCCGTCTTCCTATCGTCCTTGATTTACCTGACTTGGAATCCTGCTGTCTTGGCAAGCCGAGCGAAATGGAGCCTCCAGGTGGCTTGGCTGGCTCCTGACCGTAAGAGCTCTGACTGTGGGACAGGTAAGTGCCCGGTGTTCCCTACGAGTGGGAGGGAAAGGACATCTTAGAGAGGAGAGAATTACGTGCCGGAACAGGGTGAAGTTGGGGTGAATGTGCCTGCGATCCAGCGGTGGGTTGATAAGAGGAATCCCGCAGGTGGACCGCACGCGGAATGGGTCGCAAATGACGCTGGGGAGAGCGCAGGTGTGACGCGCGCTTCGTCTCTATGGAGGTGTGCGTAGGCTGCTGGCCAGGTGGGCTGGGGACTGCTGCTGCTGGAAATCCAGCTTGTTTTGAGGACCCCCGTTTTGGTGGAGGCTGTCAATACGAAGAGCAATCTGAATCCTCCGTGTCTATCTGTTTATCATCTCTTTCTCCCCTCCCCATCTACATATCTTATTTTTATGTCTATCATCTGTCTACTGTATCTATCATCCATCCATCCATCGTCCTCTCTCTCTCTGTCAGTCTATATTTATGCTATCATCTATTTACTGACTGTGTGTGTTTGTGTGTCTATATTTATCTATCGTCTATCATCTCTCTCTCTCTTTCTCTCTCTCTGTTTAGCTGTCTGTTTATCTATTTATTTATCTGTCTATGATCTCTTTACCTACTGTGTATATCTATTATTATCTCTCTCCCTATCAATATCTATATTAATCTGATTATCTACTATATCTCTTTCACTCACTCAGTTCGGCTGTCTGTTTCTATGATCTATCTACTGTGTCTGTCTGTCTATCATCATTTCTCTCTTTATGTCAGTCTATTTATCTCTATATCTGTCTATCATCTATCTTTTCTCTCTCTCTCTCTCTCTCTCTCTCTCTCTATTTGGCTGTGTTTATCCATATATTTATCTGTCTATTATCTATCTATCTATCTATCTATCTATCTATCTATCTATCTATCTATCTATCTATCTATCTATCTATCTATCTATCTATCTATCTATCTATCTATCTATGTCTCTCTCTCTATTATCTCTCTATATATGTATCTCTCTCACACACACCTAACTATATCTATCTATCCATCATTCGTCTGTCTGTCTGTCTATCTATCTATCATCTATATCTTTATCTACCTCTCTCTATCATCTATCTATCTCTGTATATCTATCTATCTCTATTATCTCTATATATGTATGTATGTATCTCTCTCTGTGTTTATCTGTCTATCTATCTATCTATATCTATCTGTATATCTCTCTCTATTATCTCTCTATATATGTATGTATGTATCTCTCTCTGTGTCTATCTGTCTGTCTGTCTGTCTGTCTGTCTGTCTATCTATCTATCTCTCTCTCTCTCTCTCTCTCTCTGTACATCTCTCTATTATCTCTCTATATATGTATGTATCTCTCTCTGTGTCCATCTGTCTATCTATCTATCTATATCTATCTCTGTATATCTCTCTCTATTATCTCTCTATATATGTATGTATGTATCTCTCTCTGTGTCTATCTGTCTGTCTGTCTGTCTGTCTATCTCTCTCTCTCTCTCTCTCTCTCTCTCTCTCTCTGTACATCTCTCTCTCTATTATCTCTCTATATATGTATGTATCTCTCTCTGTGTCCATCTGTCTATCTATCTATCTATATCTATCTCTGTATATCTCTCTCTATTATCTCTCTATATATGTATGTATGTATCTCTCTCTGTGTCTATCTGTCTGTCTGTCTGTCTGTCTGTCTATCTATCTATCTATCTCTCTCTGTACATCTCTCTCTCTATTATCTCTCTATATATGTATGTATCTCTCTCTGTGTCCATCTGTCTATCTATCTATCTATATCTATCTCTGTATATCTCTCTCTATTATCTCTCTATATATGTATGTATGTATCTCTGTGTCTATCTGTCTGTCTGTCTGTCTCTCTCTCTCTCTCTCTGTACATCTCTCTCTCTCTCTATTATCTCTCTATATATGTATGTATCTCTCTCTGTGTCTATCTGTCTATCTATCTGTCTATCTATCTGTCTGTCTGTCTGTCTGTCTGTCTGTCTATCTATCTATCTATCTATCTATCTATCTATCTATCTATCTATCTATCTATCTATCTATCTATCTATCCTCCCATCTCTCTCAAAAAGTGACACACAATAAAACGTTAAAAAGCAAAAAACGGAATACAAAATTTAAAGAGGCGAGGGATGCTTAAAACTCACGAAAAGGCCGTGGGAAGGCTTTCAGGGCCCTTCCCCACTACCGGCATTCACCAAATTCCACCGGCCACAAATGAAGGACCCTCCCCACTCCAAGCCTGGAGAAAATAAAGCAGTGCGGGTTCTTCGACTGCCCTCCCCCCCTCCCTCCCCCACCCACCCATCTATGCCCTTTTGGCTCTGCCAGGTGACAAGCAGCCCCCACACCTGTAGGGCTCGGGGGGGGGCGGGCGGCGGCTTCTGGGTGCGACTGGGCTCTGGGGCTGCACGAGGCCCTCGACCCACGGCGCAACCTGAAGCCTCAGCTGCCCCGGCCAAGCAGCTTAGTGTGAAGCTGCAGCGCGTCCCACGGTGCCCCAGCCGCAGTGGGTCTGACTGCAGGCACTCCAAGGCCAGCGAGGCCCTGCCCTCTGCTGCCCCAGCTGACCTCCTTGCTCCCGCTGCGGACGAGGCGGGCCTGCCCTGGCCCTTCGTGAGGCGGCCGAGGACATGGCAGGTCGCCTTTGACGGGTCTCGCAAGGAAATGGTTGTGTGTGTGGCCTTAAGAGGAAAAAATTGTGTGGCCTCTTCGCAAAGGGGCCACGCCGGCCTGCTATGGGTAGGCTGAACTGGGAGGGCAGGGAACACCCAGATCAGGGTGCCCAAGGGGCCCGTAGGTAGTCCTCGACTTATAACCGTTCCTTTAGCGACCAAAGTTATGACAGCACTGGAAAAAAGTGACGTAGGGTGTTTTTTTTTCACACTTACGTTGTTGGCCTCCCCCCCCGGTCACGTGATCAAAATTGGGCTGCTTGGCGACTGATTTATAGTTACGACGGTCGCAGCGTCGCGGGACTCACGTGATTTCCCCCCTTTTTTGTGGCAAGCGAAGTCAATGAGGGAAGCCAGATTCACTTAACAACCGTGTGACGTACGTCAACTGCAGTGATTCACTTAATAACTGGGGTTGTAAGGTTGTAAAAGAGGGACAAAAACTCGCTTGACCAATGTCTCACTTTGTAGCAGAAATTTTGGGCTCAGCTGTGGTCATAAGTCGAGGACTACATGTGTTAATTCTCTCTCTCTCTCTTCCCATCTGTCTCTCCATCTTTCTATCTACTTCTATTATCTCTTTATCTCTCCCATCTATCAATCTCTCTTCTCTTTCTCCCTCTATTTATCTATATCTCTCCATCTCTCTCCCTTCCCACCTGTCTCTCCACCTTTCTACCTCTATCATCTTTTATATCTCTCCATCTATCACTCATTCTCTCCATTTATCTGTCTCTGTCTTTCTCTCTCATCTCCATTTATCTATCTCTCCATCTTTCTCTCCCCTCCCACCTGTCTCTCCATCTTTCTACCTCTATCATCTTTTATATCTCTCCATTTATCACTCTATTTATCTCTCCATCTTTTTCTCTCATCTCCCTGTATTTATCTATCTCTCTCATCTCTCTCTATTTATCTATATCTCTCCCCTCCCGTCTGTCTCTCCATCTTTCTACTTCTATCCTTTTATATCTCTCCATCTGTCTATCACTCTCTCTCTCTCTATTTATCTCCATCTCTTATTCTCTCTCATCTCCCTCTATTTATCTATATCTCTCCATCTGTCTATCAAACTTCCTCTCTCTCACACACACACACACATATCTCCATCTAGTTATCTATCTCTCATCTCTCTCACACACACACACCCCTCTATTTATCTATATCTCTCCATCTCTCTTTCTCTCCATCTCTGAGACACACATCTCTCTATTTATCTCTCTCTCCATCTCTCTCTCACACACACAAATACATATCTCCCTCTATTTATCTATATCTCCCCATCTCCATCTCTCTCTTTCTCTCTCTCTTCATATCTCTCTCTCTCCCCTTCCCAGCCTGTTTCCGACCAGCAAAGTCAACGAAGGAAGCTTAACGACTGCAGTGATTCACTTGACAGTTGTGGAAAGACTGCCATGAGGCAAAACTCACTTAACAAATACCTTACTTAGCAACAGAAAATTTGGATGTTAAGCCGGGGACTACCTGCAGATAGTGGGAGAGAGTTGGGGGGGGGGGGACAATTAAAGCATCCCTGCGGTCGTTAAGTGTGGGGGAGGCTGCCAAGCAGTGAAATTGTCTTCACGTGACTGCAGGGGGCGCTGCAACAGCCATAAGTCCCTTCATTCAGCACCATTGTGACTTTGAACGCTAGCAGGACAAGAATTAACAGAATAATAGAGTTGGAAATGACCTTGGAGGTCATCTAGTCCAACCCCCTACTCAGGCAGGAAACCCTATACCATTTTGGACAAATGGCTGTCCAGTCTCTTCCTAAAAACCTCCCGTGTTGGAGCATTCACCGCTTCTGGAGGCAGGTTGTTCCACTGGTTAATTGTTCTCACTGTCAGGAAGTTTCTCCTCAGTTCTAGGTTGCTTCTCTCCTTGGTTAGTTTCCACCCCGTTGCTTCTTGTCCTGCCTTCAGGCGCTTTGGAGAATAGCTTGACTCCCTCTTCTTTGGGGCAGCCCCTGAGATACTGGAACGCTGCTATCATGTCCCCGCTCGTCCTTCGTTAAACGAGACAAACTAGAATGGGGATTAAGTCAAGGACTACCTTAAGGGCCTTCCATCCAGCCTTGAGCGTCTGCAACAGAGAAGACCGGCCGAAATAAACAAACATTTCTTTTCTCTTTCCTGCTTACTTGTGAAATGGAGCCTCCCATGATGAAGGAGGGTTTCTCCGAAGGCACCACCGTCTTGGAGGAGGGGATCAGCGGTGGGGGCGGCCGGGTGGGCCGGGTGGGTGGGGGCCGGACCCCTTCCGGGAGATTCGTGATGACTTGGTGGGGAGCAGGCTGGAGGACTGGGGGAGAAAGTTTAAGAAAAAAACATAGGATAAATGTTATCGATAGAAGCTCAGGGTTGAAGTAGGGTCCTCGGTGCTCTCTGAGGGAGGGAGGGAGGGAGGGAGGGAGGGAGGGAGGGAGGGAGGAAGGAAGGAAGGAAGGAAGGAAGGAAGGAAGGAATGAAGGAAGAAGATTGTGGGTTCCTTGGTACCCTCTGAGCTTGGTAGTGTTCTTGCAGACGTTTCATGACCCAGCTAGGTAACATCAGCGCTAGAAGGGAGTGGGCTTTGCAGAGAAGAGGAGGAGAAAGAGATGATGATGATGATAATAATAATAATAATAATAATAATAATAATAATAATAATAATAATAATAATAATAATAATAATAATAATAAGAAGAAGAAGAAGAAGAAGAAGAAGAAGAAGAAGAAGAAGAAGAAGAGGAGGAAGTTGGAAGGGACCTTGGAGGTCATCAAGTCCAACCCCCTGCTCAGGCAAGAAACCCTATACCATTTCGGACAAATGGCTGTCCAGTCTCTTCGTAAAAACTTCTAGTGTTGGAGCATTCACCGATTCTGGAGGCAGGTTGTTCCACTGATTAATTGTTCCCACTGTCAGGAAGTTTCTCCTTAGTTCCAGGTTGCTTCTCTCCTTGATGAGTTTCCATCCGTTGCTTTTTGTCCTGCCTTCAGGTGCTTTGGAGAATAGCTTGACTCCTTCTTCTTTGGGGCAGCCCCTGAGATACTGGAAGACTGCTATCCTGTCCCCCCTCATCCTTCTTTTTGTTAAACTAGACATCCCCAATTCCAGCAACCGTTCCTTATATATTTTAGCCTCCAGTCCCCTGATCATCTTTCTTGCTCTTCTCTGCACTCTTTCTAGAGTCTCAACATCTTTTTTACATCGTGGTGACCAAAACTGGATGCAGGATTCCAAGTGTGGCATTACCAAGGCCTTGTAAAGTAGTATTAATACTTCATGTGATCTTGATTCTCTCCCTCTGTTAATGCAGCCCAGCACTATGTTGGCCTTTTTGGCAGATGCAGCACACGGCTGGCTCATATTTAGGTGATTGTCCACCAGGACTCCGAGATCCCTCTCACAGTTACTACTGTTGAGCAAGGTACCCCCTATACTGTACCTGTACATTTGATTTTTTTCTTGCCTAAATGTAGAACCCTGCTTTTTTCACCCTTGAATTTCATTTTGTTAGATAGCGCCCAGTGTTCAAGTCTGTCCAGATCCTCCTGTATCCTAAGCCTGTCTTCTGGAGTGTTGGCTATTCCTGCCAGTTTGGTGTCGTCGATGGAAGAGGACGAGGAGAAAGAGAAGACAAAGAAGAAGAAGAAGAAGAAGAAGAAGAAGAAGAAGAAGAAGAAGAAGAAGAAGAAGAAGAAGAAGAAGAAGAGGAGGAGGAGGAGGAGGAGGGGGGGGGGGGAGGGAGGGAGGGAGGGAGGGAGGGAGGGAGGAGGAAGAGAGGAAGAAGATTGGTGGGTCCTTGGTGTTCTCTGAGCTTGGTACCTTCCTTGCAGACATTTCATGACCTAGCTAGCTAACATGCTCAGTGCTAGGAGGGAGGAAGGTTTGTGGAAGGGAGGAGGAGGAACAGGAGGAGGACTGTGGGGGTCTTTGGTGGTCTCTAAGCTTCTTTTGATGCACATGTTTCATTATCCAATTAGGGAACATCATCAGAGCTAGAAAGCAGAGGAGTTTGGGGAGAGGAGGAGGAGGAGGAGGAGGAGGAAGAGGAGGATGACTGTGGGGTCCTTGCTGCTGTCTGAGCCTGGTGATTTCCTTGCAGGCGTTTCATGACCCAACTAGGGAACATCATCAGTGCTAGAAGGGAAGTGGGGGGATTGCTCCCTGTTGATATGCAGTGGCTAAAGCAAACAACAGCCTAATCAAGGAACTTACCAAGAAGAAAAAGACACTCTAATAAATACTGACGTAGCAAGCGACTTGTATAAAAACACTGAACAAACCCCACTCCCTTCTACCACTGATGATGTTCCCTAGTTGGGTCATGAAACGTCTGCAAGGAAACCACCCAGCTCAGAGAGCACCAAGGACCCCACAGTCGTCCTCCTCATCCTTCCCTTCCTCCTCCTCTTCACTCCCTCTTCTCCTCCTCCTCCTCTCCATAAACCCCTCCTCCCTTCTAGCATTGATGATGTTCCCTAGTTGGGTCATGAAACGTCTGCAAGGAAACCACCCAGCTCAGAGAGCACCAGGGACCCCACAGTCGTCATCCTTCTCCTCTTCCTCCATTCTGCAAACCACACAGGCTTCTAGCCCTGATGATGTTACCTAGTTGGGTCATGAAACGTCTGCAAAAAAACATCCAAGCTCAGAGAGCACCAAGGACCCCACAGTCCTCCTCCTCCTCCTCCTCCTCCTCCTCCTCCTCTCTCTGCAAAACCTTCCAGCTCTGATAATATTAACTAGCTGGATCATGAAACGTCTGCAAGAAAAACCACCCAGCTCAGAGAACACTAAGGAGCCCAAACTGCGAGTTCCAGACTGCAGCCGAGAGAAGGGCCCGGGTGCGAGAGTTACCTGGTGGGACACTGTAGCGGGTGGCGTTCATCTCCGGCTGGGGAGAAGCCTTGTTCATCTCCCGGGGAGACAGGCGGTAGGGGGAGCCTGCGCGGGCCGCCGCGTTCTGCATCTGGGCTTCCTGATCCATGGCCCGCTTGACTTCGGAGTAAGGCATATAGGCCACGGTCTTGGCTGCGGGGAGGAAAGGAACAGCGTCCGTTAAGCGAGGGGCATCGGGCAGAAAGAGAATCTTTCTCTGCAGTACATTTTTTTTAAATTTCAATTTTCATTCCCCCCCTTCAAATACAAAGTCCCCCCCCCCCAACAAAAGATAAAAAAAATACAACAAAACTAAGCAAGGTATTTTTAAAAGGATAAAGGAAACCACAAAAAAAAAAAAAACACCCCAAAAAAATGTACGACCAAAGTTTCTCTTGCTAAGTGAGATTCTATTGTTAGGTGAGTTTTGCCTCGTTTTACCACCTTTCTTTCCACAATTGTGATGTGAATCACTGCCAGTTGTTAAGTGAACCAGGCGGTCGTTAAGCAAATCTGGCTTCCTTCATTGACTTTGCTGGTCGGAAGCTGGCTGGGAAGATGTGAGAGAGGAGAGAGAGAAAGAGAGAGAGAGATGGAGAGATATAGAGATGTGTGGGTGTGAGAGAGAAAGAGAGAGGGATGGAGAGACATAGATAAAAGAGGGAGATGTGTGTGAGAGAGAAAGAGAGAGAGATGGAGAGAGAAAAAGAAAGAGATGGAGAGAGAAAGAGATGGAGAGATATAGACGTATGTGTGTGAGAGAGAGAAGGAGAGAAAGATGGAGAGAGAAAGAGAGAGAAAGATGGAGAAATATAGATAAAAGAGGGAGATGTGTGTGAGAGAGAAAGAGAGAGGGAGAAAGAAAAAGGAGAGATATAGATAAATAGAGAAGTTTGTGTGTGTGTGTGAGAGAGAGATAGAGATAGACAGAGAGAGAGATGAAGAGATATAGATAGAGGGAGATGTGTGTGTGTTTGAGAGAGAGAGATGGAGAGAAAAAGAGAGAGATAAATAGAGGGAGATGTGTATGTGTGTGTGTGTGAGAGAGAGATGGAGAGAAAAAGAGAGAGATAAATAGAGGGAGATGTGTATGTGTGTGTGTGAGAGAGAGAGATGGAAAAAGAGAGAGATGGAGCGATATAGATAAATAGAGGGAGATGTGTGTGTTTGTGTGTGAGAGAGAGATGGAGAAAGAGAGAGATGGAGAGATATAGAGGGAAGATGTGTGTGTGAGAGAGAAAGAGATGGAGAGAAAGAGAGAGATGGAGAGATATAGATAAATAGAGGGAGATATGTGTGTGTGTGTGTGTGAGAGAGAGAAATGGAGAGATATAAATAGAGGGAAATATATGTGTGTGTGAGAGAGAGATGGAGAGAAAGAGAGAGAGATAAATAGAGGGAGATGTGTGTGTGAGAGAGAGATATGGAGAGAAAAAGAGATGGAGAGATATAGATAAATAGAGGGAGATGTGTGTGCGTGTGAGAGAGAGATGGAGAGATATAGATAAATAGAGGGAAATATACATTTGTGTGTGAGAGAGAGATGGAGAGAAAGAGAGAAAGATAAATAGAGGGAGATGTGTGTGTGAGAGAGAGATATGGAGAGAGAAAGAGATGGAGAGATATAGATAAATAGAGGGAAATATATGTGTGTGTCCCCTTTATGGATTACTGCCTTGTCGTGGCGAAGGGGCTTGCGTAACTCAATGAAGCTATAAGCTATGCCGTGCAGGGCCACCCAAGACGGACAGGTTATAGCAGAGAGTTCTGACAAAATGTGATCCACTGGAGAAGGAAATGGCAAACCACTCCAGTATCTTTGCCATGAAAACCCCATGGACAGTACTAAAAGGAAAAAAGATATGACGCTGGAAGATGAGCCCCTCAGGTCGGAAGGTGTCCAATATGCTACTGGGGAAGAGCAGAGGGCTAGTACTAGTAGCGCCAGAAAGAATGAAGCGACTGGGCCAAAGCCGAAAGGACGCTCAGCTGTGGATATATCTGGTGGTGAAAGGAAAGTCCGATGCTGTAAAGATTTTTTCTCCATAGGAACCTGGAATGTAAGATCCATGAATCAAGGCAAGCTAGACGTAGTCAAAAAAGAGATGACAAGACTGAACATCGACATCTTAGGAATCAGCGAACTAAAATGGACAGGGATGGGTGAATTTAACTCAGATGACCATCAGGTATACTACTGTGGGCAAGAATCCCTCAGAAGAAATGGAGTAGCCTTCATAGTCAATAAAAGAATAGGAAAAGCAATACTGGGATACAATCCTCAAAATGACAGAATGATCTCTATTCGAATCCAAGGCAAACCATTCAATATCACAGTAGTCCAAATCTATGCTCCAACCACTGGTGCTGAAGAGGATGAAATTGACCGGTTCTATGAAGCCCTACAGCACCTTATAGAATTAACACCAAAAAATGATGTCCTTATCATCATGGGGGATTGGAATGCTAAGGTAGGAAGCCAAAAGATAACCGGAATAACAGGCAAGTTTGGACTTGGAGTACAAAATGAAGCAGGGCACAGGCTAATAGAATTTTGTCAAGAGAATGCGATGGTCATAACAAACACTCTTTTCCAACAACCCAAGAGACGGCTCTACACATGGACATCACCAGACGGTCAACATAGAAATCAGATTGACTATGTGCTCTGCAGCCAAAGATGGAGAAGCTCTATACAGTCAGTAAAAACAAGACCAGGAGCTGACTGTGGCTCAGATCATGAGCTTCTCGTTGCAAAATTTAGGCTTAAATTGAAAAAAGTAGGGAAAAGCACTAGGCCACTCAGGTATGAACTAAATCATATTCCTGATGAATATACAGTAGAGGTGACAAATAGATTTAAGGAACTGGATCTGATAGATAGAGTGCCTGAAGAACTATGGATGGAAGTTCGCAACATTGTACAAGAGGTAGCAACTAAAACCATCCCAAAGAAAAAGAAATGCAAGAAAGCAAAATGGCTGTCTGAGGAAGCTTTGCAAATAGCTGAGGAAAGAAGGGAAGCGAAAGGCAAAGGAGAAAGAGAAAGATACACCCAATTGAATGCAGAATTCCAGAGAGTAGCTAGAAGAGATAAGAATGCCTTCTTAAATGAACAGTGCAAAGAAATAGAAGAAAACAACAGAATAGGGAGGACCAGAAATCTCTTCAAGAAAATTGGAGATATGAAGGGAACGTTTCATGCAAAGATGGGCATGATAAAGGACCAAAATGGCAGAGACCTAACAGAGGCAGAAGAGATTAAGAAGAGATGGCAAAACTACACAGAAGAACTATACAAGAATGAGCTTAACATCCCAGATAACCACAATGAGATAGTCATTGACCTCGAACCAGACATCCTAGAATGTGAAGTGAAATGGGCCTTAGAAAATCTGAGCAACAACAAAGCTAGTGGAGGTGACAGTATTCCAGCTGAGCTACTCAAAATCTTAAAAGACGATGCAGTAAAAGTGCTACATTCAATTTGCCAGCAAATTTGGAAAACTCAGCAGTGGCCACAGGATTGGAAAAGGTCAGTTTACATTCCAATTCCAAAGAAAGGCAATGCCAAAGAATGTTCAAACTATCGCACCATTGCACTCATTTCACATGCTAGTAAAGTTATGCTTAAAATCCTACAAGCTAGACTCCAGCAGTATGTGGATCGAGAACTACCAGAAGTACAGGCAGGATTTCGAAGAGGCAGAGGAACTAGAGATCAAATTGCCAACATACGCTGGATCATGGAGAAAGCTAGGGAGTTCCAAAAAAACACCTACTTCTGCTTCATTGACTATGCAAAAGCCTTTGATTGTGTGGATCACAACAAATTGTGGCAAGTCCTTAAAGAGATGGGAGTACCAGACCATCTCATTTGTCTCTTTAGAAACCTATATGTGGGTCAAGAAGCAACAGTGAGAACCGAACACGGAACCACAGATTGGTTCAAAATTGGAAAAGGAGTCCGGCAAGGCTGTATACTGTCGCCTTGCCTATTTAACTTATATGCAGAGCACATCATGAGAAAGGCAGGGCTAGATGAATCAAAAGTTGGAATTAAGATTGCCGGGAGAAATATCAACAACCTAAGATATGCAGATGATACCACTCTGATGGCAGAAAGTGAAGAGGAACTAAAGAGCCTCTTGATGCGGGTGAAGGAGAGTGCAAAAGTAGGCTTGAAACTCAACATTAAGAAAACCAAAATCATGGCATCCGGCCCTCTCAATTCCTGGCAAATAGATGGGGAAGAAATGGAGGTAGTGACAGATTTTATTTTTCTGGGCTCCAAGATCACCTCAGATGGGGACTGCAGCCAAGAAATTAAAAGACGCTTGCTCCTGGGGAGGAAAGCTATGGCAAATCTAGGCAGCATTCTAAAAAGCAGAGACATCACCCTGCCAACAAAAGTGCGTATAGTCCAGGCCATGGTTTTCCCAGTTGCAATGTATGGCTGTGAAAGTTGGACCATAAGAAAGGCTGAGCGCAAAAGAATTGAGGCCTTTGAACTATGGTGCTGGAGAAGACTCCTGCGAGTCCCTTGGACTGCAAGGCGTTCAAACCGGTCAGTCCTAGAAGAGATCAACCCCGACTGCTCTTTAGAAGGCCAGATCCTGAAGTTGAAACTCAAGTACTTTGGCCACCTAATGAGAAGGAAGGATTCACTGGAGAAGAGCCTAATGCTGGGAAAGATTGAGGGCAATAGAAGAAGGGGACGACAGAGAATGAGATGGCTGGATGGAGTCACTGAAGCAGTAGGTGCGAATTTAAATGGACTCCAGAAGATGGTGGAGGACAGGAAGACCTGGAGGAGCGTTGTCCATGGGGTCGCGATGGGTCGGACACGACTTCGCAATTAACAACAACAACAACAACAATATGTGTGTGTGAGAGAGAGATGGAGAGAAAGAGAGAGAGATAAATAGAGGGAGATGTGTGTGTGTGAGAGAGATATGGAGAGAGAAAGAGATGGAGAGATATAGATAAATAGAGGGAGATGTGTGTGCGTGTGAGAGAGAGATGGAGAGATATAGATAAATAGAGGGAAATATACATTTGTGTGTGAGAGAGAGATGGAGAGAAAGAGAGAAAGATAAATAGAGGGAGATGTGTGTGTGAGAGAGAGATATGGAGAGAGAAAGAGATGGAGAGATATAGATAAATAGAGGGAAATATATGTGTGTGTGAGAGAGAGATATGGAGAGAGAAAGAGATGGAGAGATATAGATAAATAGAGGGAGATGTGTGTGCGTGTGAGAGAGAGATGGAGAGATATAGATAAATAGAGGGAAATATACATTTGTGTGTGAGAGAGAGATGGAGAGAAAGAGAGAAAGATAAATAGAGGGAGATGTGTGTGTGAGAGAGAGATATGGAGAGAGAAAGAGATGGAGAGATATAGATAAATAGAGGGAAATATATGTGTGTGTGAGAGAGAGATGGAGAGAAAGAGAGAGAGATAAATAGAGGGAGATGTGTGTGTGAGAGAGAGATATGGAGAGAGAAAGAGATGGAGAGATATAGATAAATAGAGGGAGATGTGTGTGCGTGTGAGAGAGAGATGGAGAGATATAGATAAATAGAGGGAAATATACATTTGTGTGTGAGAGAGAGATGGAGAGAAAGAGAGAAAGATAAATAGAGGGAGATGTGTGTGTGAGAGAGAGATATGGAGAGAGAAAGAGATGGAGAGATATAGATAAATAGAGGGAAATATATGTGTGTGTGAGAGAGAGATGGAGAGAAAGAGAGAGAGATAAATAGAGGGAGATGTGTGTGTGAGAGAGAGATATGGAGAGAGAAAGAGATGGAGAGATATAGATAAATAGAGGGAGATGTGTGTGCGTGTGAGAGAGAGATGGAGAGATATAGATAAATAGAGGGAAATATACATTTGTGTGTGAGAGAGAGATGGAGAGAAAGAGAGAAAGATAAATAGAGGGAGATGTGTGTGTGTGTGTGTGTGAGAGAGAGATGGAGAGAGAGAGAGAGAGAGATGTATAGATAAATAGAGGGAGATGTGTGTGTGTGCGTGAGAGAGAGAGAGAGTGAGAGGAAGTTTTATAGACAGTTGGAGAAACATAGATAAATAGAAAGAGATGATAGAGGTGGACAGAAAGATGGAAAGACAGATGGGAGGGGAGAGAGAGAACTTATACAGTAGTCCTTGACTTATGACCACAATTGAGCCCAACATTTCTGTTACTAAGTGAGACATTTGTTAAGTGAGTTTTGTCCCTATTTTACCACCTTCCTTGCAGCGCCTTAAAATACAAAGTAAAAAAAAAAGCGATTAAAAAAAATACAAAACTAAACAAGATATTAAAAAAATGTACATAGGAAACAAAAAAAACCCCAAAACACCCCACAGTTAGTCCTCGACTTTACGACATTTGAGCCCAACATTTCTGTTGCTAAAAAAGACCGTCGTTAAGGGAGTTTTGCCCCATTTCACGGCCTTTCTTTACGACCAGTTTCATAAATACATGCCAGTGGCCGAGGACAGTCCTACCTCGATACTTGACTGCTTCAAAACGCGTCGAATTCGGTATCCGGTGTGCTTTGAAGCAGGAAGTTTTTCTCCAAGGAAGAACTTTCCGGCATCGGCTGCCTCGTGATTCGCTATTTTTTCCGGCTGGAATAGCGGGTCACGTGGTTTTCCTGGTACCTGTTGCTTTTAGTATTGGTTGCATCTTCCGGAACAAATTATCGACGGACACCGAGATACCATTATATCTGAATTTTGATTATCTGAACACCCCCCCCCCCCATGGTCATTAAGTGTGGAAAATGGTCCTGAGTCTCATTTTTTTCCCAGTGCCGTTGTAACTTTAAAGCAGGGGTCTTCCAACTTGGCCCTTTTGTGACTTGTGGACTTCAACTCCCAGAATTCCTCAGCCAGGATGCTTTAAGACAGGGATCTTCCAACTTGGCCCTTTTATGACTTGTGGACTTCAACTCCCAGAATTCCTCAGCCAGGATGCTTTAAGACAGGAGTCTTCCAACTTGGCCCTTTTAGAACTTGTGGACTTCATCTCCCAGAATTCTTCAGCCAGGATGCTTTAAGACAGGGGCCTTCCAACTTGGCCCTTTTAGGACTTGTGGACTTCAACTCCCAGAATTCCTCAGCCACGATGCTTTAAGACAGTAGTCTTCCAACTTGGCCCTTTTAGGACTCGTGGACTTCAACTCCCAGAATTGCTCAGCCAGGATGCTTTAAGACAGGGGTCTTCCAACTTGGCCCTTTTAGGACTTGTGGACTTCAACTCCCAGAATTGCTCAGCCAGCGTGCTTTAAGACAGGGGCCTTCCAACTTGGGCCTTTTAGGACTTGTGGACTTCAACTCCCAGAATTCCTCAGCCAGCGTGCCTGGAGTTGAAGTCCACAAGTCCTAAAAGGGCTAAGTTGGAAGACCCCCTGCTTTAAACCTTGACTAAATGACCGTCGTCATGACTACCTGTCAGAACATTCTGACTGGCAGGCAAAAACCGGCCCAAAGAGAAATGGCCGCGCTATCCTCCATTTACGACACAGGAGCTTCGATGCCCGATTCCAAACATGGTTTAAGGGTCCTGCTGGCACGCAGCAAGCCTAGTTCTATTTATAGAACAGCTTCATGCCTGGCTGGGCTCCACGGGTTTTGGCCGTCATGCAAGGCCGACTGCCCTTTGCTGGCACGTGCCCTCGGCCTGCCCGGTTTCCCATGATCCCCCCTGAAACTTATAGCCTGCTTGTCAACTTGGCTGTCAAACAGCTGGGAAGACCGCAAATCAAATGTTCAGCCCTGCCTCCCTCTCCCCTCAGGGATTTGAGCGAGGCCTGGGCCAAGAGAGAGCAGAGGGGAATTGGGGGGGGGGGGAAAGAAGGGGGAAAGTCCGTGAGAGAAATGTGTTGGACCATGTACTCAGGAAATGGGACCCCTGGGATTCCCCCCAGGGCTGGTTCTGGGAATTCTGGGAGTGGAAACCCACCCCTCTTAAAGGATGCTGGCTGGGGGATTCTGGGAGTGGAAGTTCGACCATCTTAAAGCAGGCTGGCTGGGGGATCCTGGGAATGAAAGTCCATCCATTTTAAAGCATGCTGGCTGGGGGATTCTGGGAGTGGAAGCCCACCCCTCTTAAAGGACGCTGGCTGGGGGATTCTGGGAGTTGAAATCCTCCCCTCTTAAACCAAGCTGGCTGGGGGATTCTGGGAATGAAAGTCCATCCATTTTAAAGCATGCTGGCTGGGGGATTCTGGGAGTGGAAGCCCACCCCTCTTAAAGGACGCTGGCTGGGGGATTCTGGGAGTTGAAATCCTCCCCTCTTAAAGGACGTGGGCTGGGGAATTCTGGGAGTTGAAATCCTCCCCTCTTAAACTATGCTGGCTGGGGGATTATGGGAATGAAAGTCTGCCCATTTTAAAGCATGCTGGCTGGGGGATTCTGGGAGGGGAAGTCCACCCCTCTTAAATGATGCTGGTTGGGGCATTCGGGGAGTTGAAATCCTCCCCTCTTAAAGCAGGCTGGCTGGGAGAGTATGGGAATGAAAAGTCCACCCATTTTAAAGCATGGCTGGCTGGGGAATTCTGGGAGTTGAAGTCCACTCACCTTACATTTGTCTAGGCCAGTGTTTCTCAACCTTGACAATTTTAAGGCCGGTGGACTTCAACTCCCAGAATTCCACAGCCAGCAGTGCTGGCTGTGGAATTCTGGGAGTTGAAGTCCACCGGCCTTAAAATTGTCAAGGTTGAGAAACACTGGTCTAGGCTGAGAAACAGTGCCTTAGCTATTGCTTAACATGCTCCCAATCCCGGATTGAATGGTTCACACACACAGAGAGAGAAAGGGAGAGTCGGCCCCTGACTTGGAGATTCAGCCAGGACCAGCGCAAAGCAGTTTCCCACAATGCCCTCCGATGGGGAGGGGAGCTCCTTCACCTACCATCCCACTCGACGTTCGGACTCTTGGAAGGGCCGCAGGGACTGGAGGACCTGCGGAAATCCACCTCCATCTGCTCTTGCCTCTGGCGTTGCTGTTCTTCCACGATGCTGGACTTGTGCATAGCCTTGATGTGCTGATGGAGGAGGGTGTAGCCGCTGCTGGGGAAGCCGGGGATGATGGGCAGCCGTTCCTGCATTACGACCGGGGACAAACACAATCGATAAATGCTTAAGGACGGGTAATTCTCAACTTACAGCAGGGGCCTTCCAACTTGGCCCTTTTATGATTGGTGGACTTCAACTCTTAAAGCAGGCTGGCTGGGGGATTCTGGGAGCGGAAGTCCTCCCCTCTTAAAGCATGGAGGCTGGGGAATTCTGGGAGTGGAAGTCCACCCCTCTTAAAGCAGGCTGGCTGGGGAATTCTGGGAGTGGAAGTCCACTCCTCTTAAAGCAGGCTGGCTGGGGAATTCTGGGAGTGGAAATCCACCCTGCTTAAAGCATGCTTCCTGGGGAATTCTGGGAGCGGAAGTCCCCCCCTCTTAAAGCTGGCTGGCTGGGGGATTCTGGGAGTGGAAATCCACCCCTCTTAAAGCAGCCTGGCTGGGGGATTCTGGGAGCGGAAGTCCACCCCTCTTAAAGCATGGAGGCTGGGGGATTCTGGGAGCGGAAGTCCACCCCTCTTAAAGCATGGAGGCTGGGGGATTCTGGGAGCGGAAGTCCACCCCTCTTAAAGCATGGAGGCTGGGGAATTCTGGGAGTGGAAGTCCACCCCTCTTAAAGCAGGCTGGCTGGGGGATTCTGGGAGTGGAAGCCCACCCCTCTTAAAGCAGGCTGGCTGGGGGATTCTGGGAGCGGAAGTCCTCCCCTCTTAAAGCAGGCTGGCTGGGGAATTCTGGGAGTGGAAGACCATTCTTCTTAAAGCATGGAGGCTGGGGGATTCTGGGAGCGGAAGTCCACCCCTGTTAAAGCATGGAGGCTGGGGGATTCTGGGAGTGGAAGCCCACCCCCCCTTAAAGCAGGCTGGCTGGGGAATTCTGGGAGTGGAAGTCCACCCTCCTTAAAGGATGCTGGCTGGGGAATTCTGGGAGCAGAAGCCCACCCCTCTTTTAATTTGCCAAGGCTGAGAAACAGCAACTCAGGCAATCCCTCCGGTCTGTATTTTTTCTAGGCTTAGAAGAAAGAGGAGGATGCATCTCCCACCTGTCCAACACTCACCATTGGTGGTATAACAGCTGCCCGGTGCTGAAGCTGCTGGAGATCCATCGGCCCTTGTTTAATGGCAGAGGACACCAGCAGGGGTCCGGTGGGATTTAAAAGGGAAGGCTTGGAGTCCATGGTAAACATCCTGGAGGAAGAAAAATACCCTCAGAAATCTTCTGCATAAAGAGGAAATGAAATATTCTGTAAAGAGGAAACGAGCGCTGATGTTGTTATCTAGTTGGGTGATGAAACGTCTGCGAGAAAACCACCGAACTCCGAGAGCACCAAGGATCCCACAGTCCTCCTTCTCCTCTTCCTTCCTCCCCCCTCCCTCCTTTCCTCTCCCCCATTCTTCTCCTCTTCCCCTTCTTCTTCTCCTCCACTCCACATTTTCCCCACTCCCTACTAACTCTGATGATATTACCTAGCTGGGTCATGAAACGTCTGAAATGTTTGCAAGAAAAGCACTAAGCTCAGAAAACACCAAGGACCCTACAGACCCCCCTCCTCCTCCACCCCTCACCCTTCTTCTCCTCTTCCCCTTCTTCTCCTCACTCCACAAACCACACTCCCTACTAACTCTGATGATATTATCTAGTTGGGTCATGAAACGTCTGCAAGAAAACCACCAAGCTCAGAGAGCACCAAGGACCCCACAGTTGTTGTCCTCCTCCTCCTCCTCCTCCCCCTCCTCCTCTCCACAGACCCCACTCCCTTCTAGCATTGATGATGTTCCCTATTTAGGTCATGAAACGTCTGCAAGAAAACTGCCAAGCTCAGAGAGCACCAAGGGCCCCACAGTCGTCGTCCTCCTCCTCCTCCTCCTCCTCCTCCTCCTCCTCCTCCTCCTCCTCCTCCTCCTCCTCCTCT